>RJWK010006584.1:26884-52140 GCA_004363435.1 Platanista minor | reverse complement strand
AAGCCAAGAAACTATTTTCTGTCCTTTAAATGACTGTAGCATTAAACTAGGCTATTCTGTTCCAGGGACAATACATGTGTCACATGTCACTGTTTGCAACAATATACCATTTGTGTCAAATATGTGCTGACAATACAACCTGGCTTTCTCATTAGGATCATACAACCTGTTAGCTGTTGCTTAATAATACATTAACCTATTGAGAATGTTCATTGTTTAAGTCATAATTGCACAGATCTAATTGTTACATGCGACTGGGAAATTAAAATGATGATCCTCTGAGACAGCTCTGTTCAAAATTAATGTAATAATTAAATAAAAAATATTTTTAATTATATTCTTGCTGGCATATCTGAAGGCTTTTAAAGCTTTCATAGTCAGATTTTAAAAGAAAAGTGATGCTTCTCAAAAAGAATATCAAAATGGTGTACTTCCATCTATTTAGCTATATGGAAAAGAAAATGTTTAGGGTTTTAGGGGTATAAAGACTCTAAATTATTAATATGAAAAAATAAACAAAAACTGTTTATATTTCACTTACAGAAGCCATATTTATTGTGATATACTAAAATGAAAATGCATTAAAAATTTAATACAGGAAGTTCAGAGATTGCCCACACACTATTTTGAGAAGATGAAATACTGCAGCATGTTACATTGCAGTAAAATCCTAATAAAATGTTTAAAATTTTATATAGTGTAAAAAAATGACTGCATAAAATTCACCATGAACTGTAACAAGTATTATTTCATTGTAGGTATTACCAGAGTCCTCATTTGTCAGAATATATTATAAATTTGGTAATATAACTTTGTTTTGTCCCCTCCCTTAAAAATACCAGCTTGTCAGTATTTTAAAGGATTCTGAATACCAATAGTTAACATTTGTAAGTTGTCTTGGACAGCTGACCATTGCTAAAGTTGCCACATTCTAAGAAAAACAAAAAAAATTCTCAGATTCAGAAAAATGCCTTGAAAAATATTTACTTCTTAGCTTGCTATTAATAGTTTGCCACATAACAAATCAGTAGAAGTCCTACTTTTCTTACAAATTTTTAAATAAGGTTATTTTTAATATTAAATTAATTAAATGAAACATATGGCTTTTAAAAAGATACTTGTGGTTCTCATAATTTTAGGATTCTTAATTTAGCAAAAAATAGAAGTGGTTATAGTAGATAACAGAAATTCTCTAAGGCAGAATTTTTGATATGATACAAGCATAATTCATAAGTTCCTTATTGCTTTCATGGACATTATCTTTATAAAATAAAAATAAACAAATACATGCTTAACATTCTCCATATCTCATCTGTAAAAATCATATTTAAAAAGTGTATTTCAAGAGCTCATTTCAGAAATGTTTACATCCCATCTTGTAAGTAACCCAGGAAACAAACTGACCAAAACTAAGGAATTGAATATGCCTGATTCCCTCTAGTCACATTGTTCATTCTTTTATGCCACAACTGAGAAGTAAGGGTAGGTCAAGAAAATGGAAAGCTTTTTTTTTTTTTAATTGTAAGATAATCAATCATGCATAACCAGAAATATGCACTCAAAAATAAAATTATTTTGATAGAAGTCAACTTTTAAAAGGTGAGACTAATATAAGCAATTTTAATACAGTAGTTTGTCATAATTTGGCCTGAAAAATTTAAATGATGCAATACAATTTTATACTGTATGTAAGGAAAGAAGCAGAAATCTCATGAAAGCACTAATCCTTAGGTAATAGTACTTGTTTACTGATGTGGCAAATTTTACATCAATTCAAGTGACTCCTTTGACCATAGCTTAAATGAAATAGTGTGGTTTCTAACTTCAAGTTCTTACAAGTGCCCAAATTAATAATCATAATAGCTAAGTTAAGGGCTGAATATGTGCAAAGTATTTTATTTAGTGTTTTCTGTATAGAAATGCACAATCCCTCACCCCAATTCCTTAGAGCCAGATATGTTTAGGATTTTAGGTAATTCAAGTGCATGTACCATTTTATGTCATGCCCCATCTGAGTTGAGCAGCACCCCATATTTAACCAGTTTAATAATTCACAGTAAAACATGAAAAGCCACAATGAGTAGGATCAATACAGACTAAAATTTGTCTCAAGTCAGTTTAGGTAAGGTTTTTTGCTAAATTAATTTTGGAGCCAACTAAAAAAGAGAAAAAAACTTTTAGTTTTAAAGCTTTATGGATTTCAGAATTTTGAATAAATGATCATGGACCTTGGTCATCTCACACACCTATGAGAAAAGTAACCACACACCTATGAGAAAAGTAATGTCATTACTATTTTATATACAAGGAAACTGAGGTTTAACACTGATAAATATCTCACTCAAAATTGTATACGTAGATTCCACATATATGTGTTAGTATATGGTATTTGTTTTTCTCTCTCTGACTTAGGGGGTGGGATAGGGATTGTGGGAGGGAGACGCAAGAGGGAGGAGATATGGGGATGTTTGTATATGTATAGCTGATTCACTTTGTTATACAGCAGAAACTAACACACCATTGTAAAGCAATTATACTCCAATAAAGATGTTAAAAAAAAATTGTATGGCTAGTACCATAAACACAGAGCATTGATTTCAACTTAAGTTTTCTGTCTATAGGGCCTAGAAGTACTTAGGGAAATTACCCATAATAAGTCTGACAATTCCACAGATGCTACTGTGTCTTTATTCCAGATTTTGTATCTCTTTGTTTGCTTAAAACTATTTCTCTTTATTAAAAGCTGTTAGAAATTTACGTTTACTGAAGTCTCTGAAACTATACAGTTAAGTAGTGTTTTCTAAGGGTCTATAGAAAAGTCAGCACACTCTAAAATTCATATTCAGTTCTTTAAATTATAACTTGGAAATTTTTATTAAACTTGCAACTATAATAATTTTAAGTGGGAAAATATACATTTGATGGATAAACTTTAAAATTTTTTTTTCACCTGTTTAAGACAGGTGTTCTTAAGACTCAAACTATGAAGTTGTTTAATGATTAAGGCATTTGGTAAGAGGACTCTTATGATAGTTCAGTAAATAGACCCAAATCATAATAATATATGTTCTAACTTATAGAAGGAATGCTCATATAAGAATGCTTAATTTATAGAAAAAAATCCCTTATTAAAAGGAAAGATTCCCATTGTACTACTGTGACTGATTGAAGACAGTACTATTACCTTTTTGAAAATGTTCTATTTTTTTAATAGGTAAGTTATTTTACTGTGTCAAAATATACATAACATAAAACTTAGCATTTTAACCATTTTTTTGGTGTACAGTTAAGTGGCGTTAAGTGGCATTAAGCACATTTACATTGTTGTGAAATCGTCACCACCATCCAACTCCATAAGTTTTTCAACTTCCCAAACTGACACTATGTATCAGTTAAACAACAACTCCCCATTCTTCCTGACCCTCAGACCCCTGCAACTACCATTCTATTTTCTGCCTCTGAGTTTGACTATTCTAGGGATCTCATATAAGCAAATCATGTAATAATTGTCATTTTGTGACTGGCTTACTTCACTTAGCATAATGTCTTCAAGATTCATCTATGTTTTAGCATGTGTCAGAATTTGATTCCTTTTTAAGACTGAATAATATTCCATTGAATCCATATACCACATTTTGTTTATGCATACATCCATCAATGTTCTTCTGGCAATTGTGAATAAAGCTGCTATGAACATTAATGTAAAAATATCTGTTCAAATCCCTGATTTCAACTTCTTTGGGTATATACCCAGAAGTTGAATTGATAGATCACACAGTAATTCTCTGTTTCATTTTTTGAGGAACCACCATACTGTTTTTCACAATGGATATAACATTTTACATTCCTACCAGAAATTCACAAGGGTTCCAATTTCCCCACATTCTCACCAGCATGTGTTAGAAAAAAAAATTTTTTTGTATAATTTTACCTTACCCAGTGACCCCAAACTACTTACAGCTATTAACTCATTACTCACAAATAAGTATTTTAATTTTCTGTTTATTTTTCTACACATTGTTCTATTATTTTCTACACATTGTTCTATTATTTTTTAACCTCTAGTATATCGCACAGTATATATTACATTAAAATTTGAATGAATGAATGAACCTTATTAGAGATTTAATATATATACTGACAGGGTTATGTAAGTTACCCAAATCCAAGAACATAATTATTTAACGGGATTTGACATGGGTACATAACAAACTTTGGAGTCTCTCGTGCTTATAAGCCTTGTTCTTATAGTCACAGAGGAGAGACCACCTAAATCAAAGTTATTCAGACTACATAGCTTTCTTAAGCTACCTGCCAGTACATGCACAGATAATTTTTAAGACCATAAAGCATTATAGAGAGCCTGGCCTACCTTTTAAAACCAGCTTTATCTGAGTTATCAGCTATACTTCAGACTTGTAGGGTTCCTCAAGGCTGCTCATGAAAGTGCCAACCAGAAACTTCCAAATTTTAAATTATTAGGGATGAGCAATTAGCACTAACCAACTCAGATTTTCTTATACTGAAAAAGTATGGAATATTTACTGATCTTCTGGTCCAAGAGACTCTAGGGACAGCGAAAAAATTGGTCAGAATTCACTGAATGCCAGTCTGAGCTATGTCCCTAGCATAGTCAGTCCAGTGAAATAAGAAAAGATATTAGCTGACATCAGGAGAGAGTCAAATAGTAATTCATGTAGTTAAACTATTTGCAGACATGTTAAGGTAATTGGTGACTGGAACTGAAGAATTTTTAACAAAACAAAAAGTTTATTGAAGATGCTCAGTTATCTGGACTTTCCTTGTTTAAAATTCTTCAAAAGGTCATGGTAGCTAATAATTATAGAACTTTAATTTCACCGCAGACACTGGTGATGGTCTCAGTTTAACAAAGCCCCCTTTCTCCTACACTACACAAAATAGAAAAGATCTATTTAATTTCACCCCACCTTGGGGAGATTAACCTGCACAGATACACTCAGTGGCAAATCAACAAATCCCTTTAAGGGACATAAGGGAAAAGGAATATGTAGACAAATAGGAAAAGCCATATATGTAAACTGCTAAAGTCTTCCTTAGTATTTGGTTCTAAATGTACCTTTAGAAAACTGTTTCATCTTTTTCACCTGAAAATTTTTATCTGAAGGTTTCTGTGAAATTTTTCAGAAAGTTTACATGGAAAAACTTTTAAGACTATTGGTTATTTTCATTTATAGTATGAATAAGTTTCAATACTACTTGAGAGTTGTATTAATTAAAGTTTGTAGTTATACCTACATTGTAGAGTTATTGTGAGGTTTAGATAAGCTAATATTTGTAGAGAGTTTGGAACATTGTCTGGCTTAAAAGTGTTTGCCTAATAAATATAATAATAGTGCTAATCAGACCACTGGCTATCAACTTTGCAATACTTGTAGGTCAAAAAGGGTTTGTTGAAGTTAGAAGCAAACAAATTCAAAATTAATTTTGAATTACTGATATACTCTTCCAAAAAGAGAATAGTGCATTTCCTCTGCAGGAAGATCCAAAAAGAAATATGTTCACTTGAGCAATTGAGGGGTGCTAACTAATTATTATCATATGACTAATTAATTAGCATCGCACAAACCTATGATTTGTGTTAAATATGGTCTGTTCCAGAGTGATTTCATAAACCTGGACCAAGGAATCAATCAGTCAGTAGGGTAGTATTTGTTTCTGAGTTTGAAAGAAGACTTGTAAAATACATTTCCAGGAAGAATTTGCAAAAATGTCAATTCTTTTGAATTCAAGCTGGAAGGAAAACTAACAAAAATTCAGATGCATACATATACGTTTCTCTCTTCTCAGAATTCATCAATTAGATATTGAGGAAGTTCATTTAAAATTTAATTATCCAAGTTTTTCTTCTTTTATAACTTACCCTTATGATTAATTACCCCATACTTGTTGATTATTTTCTCTCTTTCCTATGAACATATTAGCATGCAGCCATAACGATGTTAAATTGCCTTTAAAAACACATAAAAATCAGTGGAGCATGATGTTTTCCTCTTTACATGAAATCTGCTCTAAATATATTACAATATTTTAACATTTTTTAGGAGTGTTTATTTTAGCCCCAATTCTAACATAGCTTGGGCTGACTGAACATGTTAAGTGGAGCCTGTGCTTCTCTGTATGGCATTCTGGATTGTTGTAATAAGATGTATCCAGGTTGGATTTTTTCATTATTGATTTAATCAATAAATATTTTCAGAAATGATGAGAAACATGTAAGACTTTTAACTGGCTAAAATTGGCTTTTTATTCCTAATATTTTTATAATAGTATTGCTTCATTCTGAAGATAACTATGTCAAAATATTTCCTTCATTAAAAAAATAAATCAGAGTTTCCGAAGCACGTTCTATATTTTAAAATTCATCTAAAGGGAATGACACTGACACTATGCTAGAACAGCCTAGAGTACCCCCCAATATTTTGGCTTGCTGTCCAGAAAGCAATGGTTTATTTGAGTGTCTGCCTCTTTTGTGAAACTCTCATGTGTACCGTATGTTAACAATCATATATACGTATTACACATTCCTATTATCTTTTTGTTTTGTTGGCACTTATCATGTGTGTGTAGGAGAGAAAGAAAGTGGAGGATTGAGAAGAGAAAGATCATAGGGGAAAGACTCAACCTTATTCATCCTATTTTCTAGACAATGATAGCAACACTCAAGAAATGTTTGTCAAATGAATATTAATTTGGTTACAAAGTTAGAATTGTACTATAAATTGCCTTTGAAATGTGGTAAACTCATTTAAACAAATACTTCATTATACCTCTCTTCATTTAAATGAGCATGTAATTTTATTTAAAATGGTGGTGCTTTTATCAGTGATATTAATTTTCTTTGGTTTATCAAAAGTGCATATGTATAATTTCTACATTCATCCATTCATTGATTCAATAAATACGTTATCAGGACCTGCTATATACTACACACATACTAGGCACTGAGGAGATATATATATATATATATATATTTATTTATTTATTTATTTATTTATTTATTTTTTTTTTTTTTTTTGCCATACACGGGCCTCTCACCGCTGTGGCCTCTCCCGCTGTGGAGCACAGGCTCCAGTCGCGCAGGCCCAGCGGCCACGGCTCACGGGCCCAGCCGCTCTGCGGCATGCGGGATCCTCCCAGACTGGGGCATGAACCCGTGTCCCCTGCATTGGCAGGTGGACTCTCAACCACTGCGCCACCAGGGAAGCCCCGAGGATATATTTTGATACTGAAAAATTTAAATATATGAATTAAGTTCATCTTAACAATACCATATAAATCAATGTAATAAGGTAATAGTAATAAGGCTAATTTCACTATAGGCTAGATCTATATCAGAAACATGATTCTTAAACATGGAGCAGGCATATTTTTTAAAACAAGATGAATGATCAGTTAAGTAAATATCAGTTAAAATTATTGGTTTTATGTAGACTAATTTCTGGTAAACTCCTTTTATGTATACCAGCTAATTATACTAATAATATTATATTAATAACATTAAAACACTAATTTTATATAAATTATTCACAGAAATTCATTTTATTTCATTATATAAATTATCTATATAAATAATTTTATATAAATTATTAATTGAACATCTACCAATGGGCCAGACACAGAGGATACAAAAGTGAACAAGCAAGTCAGAAATCCCTGATCTTAAGAAGCTTACATCTAGGGAGATCGATGAAAATAAAAGATAAATACACACATTCTATAGTATGACATAGTAAATATATACTAAGGAGGAAAAATGAGAGAAAAGGAATATGGGTTGAAATTTTAAATAGGGTGGCATAGGGAAGGCCTCACTGGGAAAGTAGCATTTGAGTAAAACCCTAAAGCAAAAGGCAAATTATTCTTACAGGCGTGAGAGAGAAGCACAATCCATACCAAGGGAACAGCAAGTAAAGACCTTCAGGCAGAAACAGGCTTGGTTCGTTCAAAAATCAATGATTAGCCTGCTACAGCTGGAGGTGAGTGAAGGAGGAGAAAGGCAATAAGAGAACTCAAAAACACACTGGAGTGTGGGTGTCACAGGAACTTGGAGACCTCTGCAAAGATTCTGACTTTGTGTATGAGATGGAAGGCACTGGGAAAGTTTTGAAAAGAGGAATGGCATGATCTGAACAACTTTTAACAAACCACTCTGTTACTTTGGAAAATATGAAAGCATTGTGCACATTTTGACATCACAGACCACATTGGCACCCATGAAAACAACACACTAGTTAATTAAAATCCTTCCTGAAATCTCAAAGCCTAAACACATTATTAATTCAATCTAGTCTCCGTCCACTTCATATCTGTTTGGAAGAAGGTAATAAATCACTAATGAACCAGCTGGATATGTCTGAACTTTATATGTCACTCAGGTCACAGAAAGATATCATTATCTTAATCTCCAATCCTGCCTACTATCAGGAAATGGAAAAATGAGTTTGGGGAAAGTAAGAAATTCTTTGTAAATAAATGACCAGTGACATTCAAAAGGCCAGTCACATTATTGAAAGATTATTTGTTTTATTATTCATCCTTTTGGATAGTTAAATATTATCTGATTTATCAAAGGTTAGCCAAACATAAATCTCTAAAATGATAATGATTATCAACATAAAACGTCAAGTTTTAATGTTTTAAAACTTGAATAAATTAAGCAATCTATAAAATCTATTCAGATCTATTTCTTTTCTATTTTTACAAAATAAGTTAGTAACTGATTTTACAAATAATGATATCTCATCTTTGGAGTATTTTGCCTTCTAATTACTAAGGATTCTATTATTGGTAAAGTAAATTATTTTTTCACATTAATAATTAGAAATTGTCCTCCAAATGAAGCAGAAGACTCTATCATTTTTTTCTTTCTATTTTTTTTTCTTTTTTACAAAATGTTAACTGTTTTGTTTCTAAACCAAATATAGGATTTTTCCATTTGGCTGTGCTTGGATAAAGAAATGTGAATCAAAGTCTCCCTTGACTATAAGTATCTATGATTGGCTTCCAGAGATAATATCAACAACCAATGGTTACACAATTCTAAACCTTTCTGTCTCTCCCAGAATACCATTTATTTGTAAAATTTTACATAAATCAGGTCACGGTGTTTGTATCTCTACCTTTATTACTAGCCAAAGCAGAAAAAATCTATAGGTTTTTAAAATTTCTTTTTCTCAATCAACAACAGGAAATCACTTTATAATGCAAATATAAATTATTTTAAGCAAGTTCTAATTTTAAATTATCATTTTTTATCTTGTTAGTGAAAACTGTGCCATTTACCTTCTGAATTCAAAAAAATCCTCAAATGTTGAAATTTAAACCAATGCCTGCAAACTAACGCCATTCAGTTATCAAATACCATATTTTTTATTTGTCATAAGCCTCGTTACATGTCAGTAATAAATGGCATTGTCTTCTCTTATTAAAAAAAAAACCAATTTGATAGCAACATGAGTCAAAAAGAATAGACAGTTATTCATAAGACATCAATAAACACTTTTTAAAATCAAAATATGTGGTTAGAATTTTTTTGAAACTGAGTTCGTTATATAACATTTTATTTTATTATTATTTTTTTGCGGTATGTGGGCCTCTCACTGTTGTGGCCTCTCCCGTTGCGGAGCACAGGCTCCGGACGCGCAGGCTCAGCGGCCATCGCTCACGGGCCTAGCCGCTCCACGGCATGTGGGATCTTCCCGGACAGGAGCACGAACAGGTGTCCCCTTCATCGGCAGGCAGACTCTCAACCACTGCGCCACCAGGGAAGCCCCCAGTTATATAACATTTTAATCTGATGTCAAATGCCATTGTTAAAGAGTTTCGTGAATACTACTCCTAAGCCCAAGAGGAAAGACTGCTATAGTTTCTTCAAGACTCCTAATGTATGGGAGAGAATTTCCTCTTGCGAGTTCCTACCATACCCATGATAATTTTATTCATATTTTTATAATCAGTGGTTCTGACTTCTCATAAGTTTGTTGGTTACAGCACTGAACTAATGACTTGCAAATTCATTCAGTTTTCATATGGTCCTGATTCCACAGACCTATTTTACTGTAGCAGGCTGTCAATGTAACCCTGGCCAGTTATCTCACAGCTATCGTATATACCACTGCAACCTCAGCACCTAGCACAGGATCTGACACAAGCCAGGGAGAGGGGTAACTGGAGGTAGTCAAATAATGCTTAAGAGAGGGATATCACTAAAGTCAAAGTGTCTGGGTTCACATCCTAGGATTGCCCTTCTGACTCTGTGTCCTTAAGCAAATGACTTACATACAGTTATAAAATGGTTTTATGTTTGTACTTACTGCATGGGATTAAATGAGGCACTACATGTATTTGGCAGTGAACTTTTTATGTTATATATTAAATTTTAAAAAGGAAACAAATAACTGAGGATGGCTTATACCTAATGCCACATACTTTCACCCACATGCATTATGAACTATCTCTATGTTCTGTTCTTAAAAGTTCTTTTATTACAGTTTTAAGGAATCATAAGTAGTATGATCATGCATACTATGGTTTGCAATTCACCATTCTTTTTTTTCTGACAATTACTGAAAAAAAACTCTTTAATAAGATTTTCATAAGTACAATTAAGTACAGTGATATTTATAAATGCCTATTCTGCAAAAGTTTCTAAAATGGAATTGGGTATAAACATATTCTAGAAAAGTAATCTCTTCAAATTCTTTCATTCTGTTCCTATTAAAATGATCAGTGATGGTATAATAAAACTTTTGTCAAGAATAAAAGATTGCCATAAAAAATCCTTGTGATAAGAGCTAGAATAAGAGAAATGCAGCGGATTCAGTCACATTAAAGAGATAAAAGACAGTGGAGTCAATTTGAACAATGATAGTAGTTCATGATTTATATAAAAAAGACTTTTTCAATTAATGGAATAATCTGTTTGTTTTCCAGTGAACAGTGCTATGTATTTGAAACAGTAGCATCTGTTCTCATATGATAATATATGAAAGAAGGGAAATTAATTTGTCTTTAACCATGTGCTATAAAACACATTAGTTATGAACTCAAAGAATAATGAAACATTATTTCAACTGAAGTGGAATCAGATCTAAGTTTGTTAATGTTATTCATGCTATATTAAATATAGGATAACAAGAACAAGTTTAAGACCTGAAACATTTTTTAGGGATTCTTTGGGATAAGACTGCTTATATATAACGTCATAAACAAATTACCTAGTTATAAAACAGCATAGACTTTGTAATATGACAGAGTCTTGTAATTTATTACTTTTCTGATCTGGACAAGTTACTTGAACTTTTTACATCTAATCTCATCTATAAAATGGATAGAATTTTACCTGCTTAAAGGAGACAGAATTTTATCTAACAGAGGAGGTCATCTACTCAAAGGGTTTAGACTAGAACCTAACTTTGTGTCATATAAGGAAGTGTAAGTTCCCTTCTTTCATCCTGCCATTCTTTTCTAGAATGTATATGACTTTATGAATAGTTTTACCTTTTTTTGAAATTTAAACAATTAGGTGAAAGATTAAATCAGACTGTACTAATCAAGAGCATACACATCTTTAAAACTGAGTTTCAGAGGTTAATATATATTATTGTAAACAATATTGCAAAAAAGTAGCTACTTGATGAAAGGATTTATTTGTTTGTTTGTTTGTTTATGGCTGCAGTGGGTCTCCATTGTTGCACGCAGGCTTTCTCTAGTTGTGGCGAGCAGGGGTTACTCTTCGATGCAGTGCACGGGCTTCTCACTGCGGTGGCTTCTCGTGTTGTGGAGCACGGGCTCTAGGCACGTGGGCTTCAGTAGTTGTGGCACACGTGCTCAGTAGTTGTGGCTTGTGGGCTCTAGAGCTCAGGCTTAGTAGTTGTGGCGCACGGGCTTAGCTGCTCCGTGGCATGATGGATCTTCCCGGACCAGGGCTCGAACCCGTGTCCCCTGCATTGGCAGGCGGATTCTTAACCACTGTGCCACCAGGGAAGTCCTGAAAGGATTTAAATATTTGCTCATTTTAGGCTATATGATCTCTTCTCTTACGGTCTATATCCCCCTTATTTAAAGAATATTTACAAAGCTTGAAAACAGAAAAAAAGAACTGGTTAAAGATGAGTCTCTTGTACATGCCAGGCATGTTTCTAACTTAGCATCTCCGAACACTGTTCCCTCTGCCTGGATTGTTCTTCCCTCTTATACCTGCAAGGCTAATTCCTTCTTTCTTTAGGCTTTCATTCAAAAGTCACTTTTTCAGTGAAGCCTTCCACATATCACCTTATTTAAAATTCCAGGATACTCTCTCATTGGTTTTTCTCCTTGGTACATACTACCATAACATATTAGATAATATGCTTAATTATCTTGGAGGAAGATTTCATAGAAGAAAAGAGACCTGGAAAAGGACAGACAAATTTCGAAATATATAAAAATGGCTAAGGCAAGAGCTTATACTGGAACAGGATACAATTGAGATTTAGAAGAAGAGGAAGGGAATAATGATGATAAGGAAGACACTTCACTAGTCTTGAAATGCAGCATGAGAAACATGGATTTCATATGGAGATCTTGAGAGTGTTATTGGATGGTTGGAGGCAGTGAGAATTCAAAACACTAAGAAGGTGAGCTTTACTGCTTACCGAGTTTATCAGGGAAGGGGATAGACATCTTAAAGAGAAACTGCCAAAATATGCCAGTAACAGTTGCATCACTCTGAACAATACTATAACACTTCTGGCATTACATGCTGATAACTGCTTATCTAAAGGGGGAAAAAAAAAAAAAAAATATATATATATATATATATATATATGTATGTATGTATGTATTTTCCTGTATCATAATTTCCTAATTAGATGAACAATAAGTAACTAAATATATAGTTTAAGGAACTTTATTTATTTTCATTCTTTTATACTTTAAGGAAACTATGGAAGTAGAGTTACAAAATAATCTTTAACTCAGAAAAACACTCTCCTGGTGTATTTTATTGGATTAAATTTAAATCCACAGGTATATCAGAACATACAATAAGCATTTGAGATGTTTCCATTTTCTTAACTTTAATAGCATCTGTGCTATATCGGAGACTTTCTGACCCCATAATTTCTTTACATGAAGATTCATAACCCTTTCTATGAAAATAAAATTGTTGTCACAGACACTTGAAATGTTCAACTTAGATGAATTCTCTGTATTTTCTGCATATGAAAATTTTCCTTATTTAATAACAATACAGACTGTATGTTGAGATATTAAACAACCATTTTTAAATGCATATTACATTTTTCATCTTAGTGCGCATATGCTATTTCTTTGATATCAAAAGAAACTGTTACAAAGTCATTATGAAAATGGCTCTCTACATATATTTTCCCAAAATGTATTATAACTTTTATTTTTCCTGCTACCTTAGAGAAAAGAGTGTTTTATGATATTTCCCCAATATTCTATAGCAAGTACTTTTTTCCCATTTACTTTTAGGAATGCAGTAGAAACTAAAGGTTCAGAGAGTACAGCTGTTATTATAACCACTTGTTGAAACTCTGACTTTCTCACTTATTATTGGTGCTATGGACCAAACTGGCCTCTCCCAGGAGTCATATGCTGAAGCCCTAACCCCTCAATGTGACTGTATTTGGACACAGGCTTATAAGGAGTATAAGGAAGTAATAGATTAAATGAGGTCATTAGGGTGGGGCCCTGATCCCTTAGAATTAGATCCCTTAGAATAGTGATTTTATTAAAAAAACACACCAGAGAGAGAGAGCCCTTTCTCTCTCTCTCTCCACCATGTGAGGACAGAACAATAAGAAAGACTACAAGAAGCCAGGAAGAGAACTTTCACCAGAAAGCAACCATACTGGCATATTTATCTTGCACTTCCAGCTTCCAGAGGTTGCTTCATTGCAACCTCTCAATCTATTTATCATTTTGTACTGGACATCTTCTTTCCTAATGAATAATGAAATATTGAGTATGATTCTAAATGAAATCAATATAGCCCATATTAAAACTAAAAGTTGGTTTTAAACATAATAATTTTTTTTTTTAATAACAAGAGTTTGTCCTACTAAATGCACACTGTTTTCTTTTAGAGATACTAAATGGTGGTAAGGGAATTTTATGGGTCAATAAGTTTGCTGTTTCCCACCCAATACCCCAGACCAAAGAGAAGACATCTCTCCCCTCAGCAAACCAAGCAAACAGTCTGTTTGCCATGTCTCTTACTTGAATGACCCAAATTGTTTTCCAGCATCAGATTGTGAGTATAGAGATAGAATAGGAAGGAAGGTAAGCGTAGAAAAAGTAATTGTCTCAGAAAGCTTATTTAGACTGTGGCTATTAGGACATAATCGACAAGCTTTGAAGGCCTTATACCTATTCTCATTCACTTCTTTACTCCACCTTCTTTATGTCACTATAGGCCATCATCAGTTACTGATTGTACTAACTGTAGCTTCTACGAGTATCTCTTCCTCTAATCTTTACCAAACTTCCATTCATCCCTCAAATATCCATTTAAGCACTACTTCTGGTAGAAGTGTTCCCTGGAGAGGACAAACACACACACACACACACCATACACACATACTCAAAGGCAGGAGCTCATGACAATTTCTTACCTAGCACCTTGCGCTGCTGAATACTTAACATTCTCGGCTGCAATTAATATCGGCCTCTTCTCTGAAAGACCATGACTGTACCTTCCTGATCACTCTGTCCTTAGGGATTAGCTAAGAGCCAGGCATATAGTTGACACTTTATAATACTGTATTCATGATTCACTCATTGAATGAATTAATAAAACATACTTGTGGAGGAGAATGGGGGTACAAACAGTAAGAGTTCCACATTCTATGCATGAGGGTTTAGTGGTGAACTGTTGTCTCAGAAATGAGTAGAAAGTCAACAAGAACTCTAATGAGTTGTACGATCATAAGAGAGCAGTTTTAAAAGTCGATTTTACGTGTTTACAGGAACCGATGAAAGATACTGGAATAATGCAAAGCCCTCTCATATTATCCCAAAGCACTGACATGGGACCTGCATAATTTGAAAATGTTTATATTTTTCTAGCAACTGATATGAGTAAAAGCCTAGAGTAATTGTGTGAAAAATACAAATATAAATGCATTCATTCAATTTCTCAAGTAAATATAATTTTGCTGAGCAAATGGCAAGATTTCCTTAAAGCAGGATGACAGGAGGGGAAAGGCAGGGAGAGACAGATTGAGAGTTTGGGATTGACATGTACACACCGCTATATTTAAAATGAATAACCCATAAGGACCTACCATATAGCACAGGGAATTCTGCTCAATATTACGTAACAACCTAAATGGGAAAAGAATTTGAAAAAGAATACATACATGTATACGTATAACTAAATCACTTTGCTGTACACCTGAAACTATCACAATATTGTTAATCAATTATACTCCAATATAAAATAAAAAGTTAAAAAAAATAACAGTATGATAGGGATAATCACTAGCCTCCAACTTGCTTGATACTTTAACTTCATAACCATATTTAGGAAAATCTACAAGCTATTTAATTGTTTTCCATTTTAAGTATTAACTGTTTTCCTCAGAACTTCAAATCCTTATTTTCACTTCACTCCAGACCAGAAGGCCATGGGAGTGGCCTATCAACAAAGAATTCAGTTTTTTGAGAGTTTTTTCATGAATCAGTGTTGAATTCTCTCAAATGCTTTTCCTGCATCTATTGAGATTATCGTATAATTTTTAATCCTTTATTTTATTAACCTGGTATATAGTATTGATTGATTTGTAGATGCTAAACCATCCTTGTATCCCTGGAATAAATGTCACTTGGTCATGGTGAATGATCCTTTGAATGGATTGTTGAATTTTTTTTTGCTAATATTTTGTTGAGGATTTTAGCATCTATGTTCACCAGGGATATTAGCCTATAATTTTCTTGTGGTGTACTTGTCTGGATTTGGATCAGAGAAATGCTGGCCTTGCTAAATGAGTTTGGAAATGTTCCCTCCTCTTCTATTTCTGAAAGAGTTTGAGAAGGACTGCTATGGATAGAAACTCATGCAGGGTTTCTTTGCCATAGTCTGGAAGTAGTTTTCTTCTTGTATTATGTTGAGGTACATTCCCTCTACACCCAGTTTGTCACTGCCCTCAATTGATACCAGACAGTCTGGGTCTGCCACAAGTGTGATTCCCAGCTCTGGGACACAGTTGTGCACTTTGGGAATAGGGGGCCCTGAAGAAGCCTCCAAACTCGGAGTTGGCAACCAACACTTTAGCAAGGCAGACACAATCCTGTGTTTAGGTTCCAGCTTAAAGATTCTAAAAATATATCCTTGCCTCTAGGGTATGACTAAGCCTCCTAGCTGGAGGTCAATGCTATATATTGTGAACTTTCAGTGGACCCTGAAGGATGAATGGGCTGCCCTGAAACTCCATGGGAAATGTGAGGACATCATGCAGCTCTCTTGGACAAGCTGAGCCTGGAGATCTCCTTCTACAGCACGTGGCAGAACTCCATCTTCTGCCAGGCAACTGCCCTGTATGAGGATGAAGAAGAAGTCATACAGAAGCAGAGAGGAGGTTCTGCCTGGGGAACAGGGCCCCCCACCTGACTCAGCCCCCATTCTAGGGAGCTAGTTTGACAGGGGCTGCACCAAATGCACAAAAAGAAAGAAAGTAACATAACCTCATGTTTGATGAAGAAAAACAATGGGCAATTTCCATATGGCCAGAACTCTCATTCACAGGTAAGTATTATCTTGAAGGCCAGGGTTGCCCTCAGGGGATCTACTAAGAAATCTTTGGGGGTGACACTACCATTGCGATGTTTTAAGTCACTTGTCTCTGCTTGTAGAGAAACCTGTTGCACTGCTGTGATTGTCCTCTGATATGGGTTTGACTGTTGAAGACACTTCCCATCTATGTAGGCTCTATAAAAGGAGGTAGCTGTGACACCTTTCTGTGAGAAGAGAACACAGGAGGTTATTCCAGACCTGGCTGGCCAAGAGGAGCACATTAATCATTCGCCGGGCTAGTCTCAGGAACTTCAATGTTATTTCTACTACTTCTTGCTAAAAATGTTAATTTTATAGAAAATTATTTTCTGTATTTGATATGTGACAGAGGGTTGGTTTTGAGTCTTGGCTCTAAGCAGATCTTTTTATTCTTTTTAAACATTTCCGCACTGTCAGAAAAAAAAAAGTGTAGAACATACCTCTCTATACCAAGCTGGGTATAGAGTGAATACTTCAACATAATAAAAGCCATATGACAAGCCTGCAGTTAATATCATTTTCAATAGTGAAAAGCTGGAAGCTTTTCCTCCAAGATAAGGAAAAAAAAAGGATGTACACTCTTACCACTTTTATTCAACATAGTACTGGAATTATGAGCCAGAGCAATTAGGCAACACAAAGAAACAAAAGAAATCTAAATTGGAAAGGAAGAACTAAAACTGTTTCTATTTGCAGGTGACATAATACTGCATGTAGAGAAAACACTAAAGACTCCACACACACACACACACACACACAAAATAGTAGAACTAATCAACAAATTCAGTAAAATTGAAGGAGACAAGATCAATATATAAAAATCAGTTGTATTTCTATACACCAATAATAAATTATCAGAAAGAAAAATTAAGAAAACAATCCCATTTATAATTGCAGCAAATGCCTAGGAATAAATTTAACCAAGGTGGTGAAAAACCTGTTTACTGAAAACTGTAAGACATTGATGAAGAAATCGAAAAAGACTCAAATTAATGTAAAGATATTCCACGCTCCTGGATTAGAATTAATATTGTTAAAACGTCCACACTACCCAAAACAACCTACAGATTCAAACATAGATGAGGATAACAATCCCAATCAAAATTCCAATGGCATTTTTCACAGAAATAGAACAAACAATTCTAAAATTTATATGGAACCATAAAAGACCCCGAATAGCAAACGCAATCTTGAGAAAGAAGAACAAAGCTAGAGGCATCATACTCCCTAATTTCAAACTACACTACAAAGCTATAGTAATCAAAGCAATATGGTATTGGTATAAAAACAGGTACATAGATCAATGTAATAGACTAGAGAATCCAGAAATAAGGCCACACATAAACAGCCAATAAATTTATGACAAAGGGGCCAAGAATATAAAATGGGGAAAAGATAATCTCTTCAATAAATTGTATTGGGAAAACTGAAAAACCACATGCAAAAGAATGAAACTAGACCCCTATCTTACACCACACACAAAAATCAACTAAAAATGGATTAAAGATTTGAATGTAAGACCTCAAACCATAAAACTCCTAGAAGAAAGCATAGAGGGTAAGTTCCTTGACATTAGTCTTAGCAATGAGTTTTTGATTTGACACCAAAAGCAAAGACAACAAAAATAAACAAGTAAGACTATATCAAACTAAAAAACTTCTGCATAGTAAAGAAAACAAACAACAAAATAAAAAGACTACTGAATGGGAGAAAAATATCAGCAAACATGTAACTGATAAGGGGTTAATAGCCAAAATATATAAAGAATTAATGCAGTTCAATAGAAAAACAAAACAAAAACAGATAATCCAGTTAAAAAATGGGCAAATGATCTGAATAGGCAATTTTTTTCCCAAAAAAGACATATGAATGGCCAACAGGTACATGAAAATGTGCCCAATATCACTAATCACCAGGAAAACACAAATCAAAACCACAATGAGATATCACCTGACTGAAACCAGTAACACGTGTCGGTGAAGATGAGAAGAGGGAACCCTTGTACACTGTTGGTGAGAATGTAAATTGGTTCAGCCTGTCTGGAAAATAATACGGAGATTCTTTAAAATGTTAAAAATAGAACTACCATAGGATCCAGCAATTCCACTTCTGGCTATATATCATAAGGAAATGGAAACAAGTTATCTGCACTCCCATGTTCACTGCAGCATTATTCACAATTGTCAAGATATGGAAGCCACCTATGTGTCCATCAGTGGGTGAATAGATAAAGAAGATAGGTAGAGTCAGCAGCCATCTTGGTTATCAGATTGGCTGTCACAGTATCATAGCGCTTGTGTTCAAATGACCCTCATTTACTTAATAACAGCACCAAAACTTTAGAAGAGTGATTCTGGTAATTCGAATATGTCAAAAAGAAGTTGTAAGGTGCTTCCTTTACGTGAAAAGGTAACTTAATAAGGAAACAGAAATCGTATGACACAGTTGCTAAGACCTACAGAGCTTCCTACCCAAAAACTCTGAATGAAGCTTATAGTTTCTCTTCTGATCAGGGTGGCCGTGGGGCTGACAGGGTATTGGTGCCCTGGCCAGGTGTCAGGCCTGTGTCCCTGAGGTGGGAGAGCCGAGTTCAGGACATTGGTCCACCAGAGACCTGCCGGTTCCACGTATATCAAATGGTGAAAGATCTCCCAGAGATCTCCATCTCAATGCTAAGACCTGGCTCCACTCAACAACCAGCAAGCTCCAGTGCTGGACACCCTATGCCAAATGACTAGCAAGACAGGAACACAACCCCACCCATTAGCAGAGAGGCTGCCTAAAATCACAATAAGGTCACAGACACCCCAAGACACACCAACAGATGCGGTCCTGCCAACCAGAAAGACAAGATCAAGTCTCATCCAACAGAATACAGGCACCAGTCCCCTCCACCAGGAAGCCTACACAACCCACTGAACCAACCTTAGCCACTGGGGGCAGACACCAAAAACAACGGGAACTACGAACCTGCAGCCTTCAAAAAGGAGACCCAAAACATAGTAAGGTAAGCAAAATGAGAAGACAGAGAAACACACAGCAGATGAAGGAGCAAGGTAAAAACCCACCAGATTAAACAAATAAGAGGAAATAGGCAGTCTACCTGAAAAAGAATTCAGAGTAATGATAGTAAAGATGATCCCAAATCTTGGAAATAGAATAGAGAAAATACAAAAAACGTTTAACAAGGACCTAGGAGAATAGAAGAGCAAACAAACAATGATGAAAAGCACAATAAATGAAATGAAAAAATTCTCAGGAAGGAATCAATAGCAGAACAACTGAGGCAGAAGAACATATAAGTGACCTGGAAGATAAAAGAGTAGAAATAACTACCGCAGAGCAGAATAAAGAAAAAAGAATGAAAAGAATTGAGGACAGTCTCAGAGACCTCTGGGACAACATTAAATGCACCAACATTTGAATTATAGGGGTCCCAGAAGAAGAAGAGAAAAATAAAGGGACTGACAAAATATTTGAAGAGATTATAGTTGAAAAGTTCCCTAATATGGGAAAGGAAATAGTCAAGTCCAGGAAGCACAGAGAGTCCCATACAGGAAAAATCCAAGGAGAAACACACCAAGACACATACTAATCAAACTATCAAAAATTAAATACAAAGAAAAAATATTGAAAGCAGCAAGGGAAAAACAACAAATAACATACAAGGGAATCCCCATAAGGTTACCAGCTGATCTTTCAGTAGAAACTCTGCAAGTCAGAAGGGAGTGGCAGGACATATTTTAAGTGATGAAAGGAAAAAACATACAAGCAAGATTACTCTACTCAGCAAGGATCTCATTGAGACTTGACAGAGAACTTAAAACCTTTACAGACAAGCAAAAGCTAAAAGAATTCAGCACCACCAAATCATCTCTACAGCAAATGCTAAAGGAACTTCTCTAGGCAGGAAACACAAGAGAAGGAAAAGACCTACAATAACAAACCCAAAACAATTAAGAAAATGGTAATAGGGACATACATATCAATAACTACCTTATATGTAAATGGATTAAATGCTCCAACCAAAAGACATAGACTGGCTGAATGCATACAAAAAAGAGACCCATATATATGCTGTCTACAAGAGACCCACTTCAGACATAGGGACACATACAGACAGAAAGTAAGGGGATGCAAAAAGATATTCCATGCAAATGGAAATCAAAAGAAAGCTGGAGTAACAATTCTCATATCAGACAAAACAGACTTTAAAATACAAACTATTACAAGAGACAAAAAAGGACACAACTTAATGATCAATCCAAGAAAAAGATATACAATTGGAAATATTTATGCACTCAACATAGGAGCACCTCAATACATAAGGCAAATTCTAACAGCCATAAAAGGGGAATCGACAGTAACACAATCATAGTAGGGGACTTTAACACCCACTTTCACCAATGGACAGATCATCAAAATGAAAATAAATAAGGAAACACAAGCTTTACATGACAAATTGAACAAGATGGACTTGATATTGATAGGACATTCCATCCAAAAACAACAGAATACACTTTCTTATCAAGTGCTCATGGAATATTCTCCAGGATAGATCATACCTTGGGTCACAAATCAAGCCTTGGTAAATTTAAGAAAATTGAAATCGTATCAAGTATCTTTTCCGACGACAATGCTATGAGATTAGATATCAATTATAGGAAAAAATCTGTAAAAAATACAAACATATGGAGGCTAAACAATACACTATTAAATAAGCACAAGAGATCACTGACAAAAACAAGGAGGGAATCAAAAAACACCCGGGAAAAAATGACAATGAAAACACGATGACCCAAAACCTATGAGGTGTATCAAAAGCAGTTCTAAGAGGGAATTTTACAGCAATACAATCCTACCTCAAGAAACAAGACACATCTGAAATAAACAACCCTACCTTACACCTAAAGCAATTAGAGAAAGAAGAATAGAAAAAGCCAAAGTTCGCAGAAGGAAAGAAATCATAAAGATCAGATCGGAAATAAATGAAAAAGAAATGAAGGAAACAGTGGCAAAGATCAATAAAACTAAAACCTGGTTCTTTGCGAAGATAAACAAAATTGATAAACCATTAGCAAGACTCATCAAGAAAAAAAGGGAGAAGACTTAAATCAACAGAAACAGAAATGAAAAAGGAGAAGTAACACCTGACACTGCAGAAATACAAAGGATAATGAGAGATTACTACAAGCAACTATATGCCAATAAAATGGACATCCTGGAAGAAATGGACAAATCCTTAGAAAAGCACTACCCTCCAAGACTGAACCAGGAAGAAATAGAAAATGTGAACACACCAATCACAAGCACTGAAATTGAGACTGTGATTAAAAATCTTTCAAGAGACAAAAGCCCAGGACCAGATGGCTTCACAGTTGAATTCTATCAAACATTTAGAGAAGAGCTAACACCCATCCTTCTCAAACTCTTCCAAAATATAACAGAGGGAGGATTACTCCCAAAGTCCTTCTATGAGGCCACCATTACCCTGATACCAAAACCAGACAAAGATGTCACAAAGAAAGAAAACTACAGGCCAATATCACTGATGAACATAGATGCAAAAATCCTCAACAGAATACTAGCAAGCAGAATCCAACAGCATATTAAAAGGATCATACACCATGATGAAGTGGGGTTTATCCCAGGAATGCAAGGATTCTTCAATATATGCAAATTCATCAATGTGATAAACCATATTAAGAAACTGAAGGAGGAGAAACCATATGATCATCTCGAGAGATGCAGAAAAATCTTTTGACAAAATTCAACACCGATTTATGATAAAAACCCTCCAGAATGTAGGCATAGAGGGAACATACCTCAACATAATAAAGGCCATCTATGACAAACCCACAGCCAACATCATTCTCAATGGTGAAAACTTGAAACCATTTCCTCCAAGATCAGAAACAAGACAAGGTTGCCCACTCTCACCACTATTATTCAACATAGTTTTGGAACTTTTAGCCACAGTCCACAGAGAAGAAAAATAAATAAAAGGAATCCAAATTGGAAAAGAAGTAAAGCTGTCACTGTTTGCAGATGACATGATACTATACACAGAGAATCCTAAAGATGCTACCAGAAAACTACTAGAGCTAATCAATGAATTTGGTAAAGTAGCAGGGTACAAAATTAATTCATAGAAATCTCTTGCATTCCCATACACTAATGATGAAAAATATGAAAGAGAAATTAAGGAAACACTGCCATTTACCATTGCAACAAAAAGAATAAAATACCTAGGAATAAACCTACATAAGGAGACAAAAGACCTGTATGCAGAAAACTATAAGACTATGATTAAAGAAATTAAAGATGATACAAATAAATGGAGAGATATACCATGTTCTTGGATTGGAACAATCAACATCGTGAAAATGACCATACTACCCAAAGCAATTTGTATGGAAACACAAAAGACCCCAAATAGCCAAAGCAATCTTGAGAAAAAAAAAAAAAAAAAAAAAAAAAAAAAAGAAGCTGGAGGAATCAGTCTCCCAGACTTCAGACTATACTACAAAGCTATCGTAATCAAGACAGTACGGTACTGGCACAAAAACAGAAATATAGATCAGTGGAACAGTATAGAAAGCCCAGAGATAAACCCATGCACCTATGGTCACCTTATTTTTGATAAAGGAGGGAAGAATATACAATGGAGAAAAGACAGCCTCTTCAATAAGTGGTGCTGAGAAAACTGGACAGCTACATGTAAAATAATGAAATTAGAACACTCCCTAACACCATACACAAAAATAAACTCAAAATAGATTAAAGACCTAAATGTAAGACCAGAAACTATAAAACTCTTAGAGGAAAACATAGGCAGAACACTTTATGACATAGATCACAGCAAGATCCTTTTTGACCTACCCCCTAGAGAAATGGAAATAAAAACAAAAATAAACAAATGGAACCTAATGAAACTTAAAAGCTTTTGCACAGCAAAGGAAACCATAAACAAGACGAAAAGACAACCCTTAGAATGGGAGAAAATATTTACCAATGAACCAACTGACAAAGGATTAATCTCCAAAATTTACAAGCAGCTCATGCAGCTCAGTATCAAAAAAAACAAACAACCCAATCAAAAAATGGGCAGAAGACCTAAATAGACATTTCTCCAAAGAAGATACACAGATTTCCAACAAACACATGAAAGGAGGCTCAACATCACTATTCATTAAAGAAATGCAAATCAAAACTACAATGAGGTATCACCTCACACCAGTCAGAATGGCCATCATCAAAAAATCTACAAACAATAAATGCTGGAGAGGGTGTGGAGAAAAGGGAACTCGCTTGCACTGTTGGTGGGAATGTAAATTGATGCAGCCACTATGGAGAACAGTATGGAGGTTCCTTAAAAAACTAAAAATAGAACCCAGCAATCCCACTACAGGGTATATACACTGAGAAAACCATAATTCAAAAAGAGTCATGTACAACAATGTTCATTGCAGCTCTATTTACAATAGCCAGGACAGGCAAACAACCTAAGTGTCCATTGACAGATGAATGGATAAAGAAGATGTGGCACATATATACAATGGAATATTACTCAGAGTAAAAAAGAAACGAAACTGAGTTATTTGTAGTGAGGTGGATGGACCTAGAGCCTGTCATACAGAGTGAAGTAAGTCAGAAAGAGAAAAACAAATACTGTATGCTACCACATATATATGGAATCTAAGAAAAATAAATGGTTCTGAAGAACCTAGGGGCAGACAGGAATAAAGACACAGACATAGAGAATGGACTTGAGGACATGGGAAGGGGGAAGGGTAAGCTGGGATGAAGTGAGAGTGTGGCATGGACATATATACACTACCAAATGTAAAATAGCTAGTGGGAAGCAGCTGCATAGCACAGGGAGATCAGCTCGGTTCTTTGTGACCACCTCGAGGAGTGGGACAGGGAGGGTGGGAGGGAGGTGCAAGAGGGAGGAGATATGGGGATATATGTATACATATAGCTGATTCACTTTGTTATATAGCAGAAACTAACATACCATTGTAAAGTAATTATACTCCAATAAAGATGTTATTTTTAAAAAAAGAAGATATGGTATATATTCAAAATGATATATTATTCAGCCACAAGAAAGAAATCCTGATTTGTGAAAAGACATATGGACCTTGAGAGCACTATGCTAAGTGAAATCAGACAGAGAAAATCAAGTACTGCATGATATTAATTATGTGTGGAATTTTAAAATGTCAAAATATAAAAGTATTTGGCCAGGGACTGGGAGTTGGGAGAAACAAGTTGGTAAAAGGGTCCCAACTATCAGCATTAAGATGAATAAGGTCAGAGGATCTAGTGTAAAACATGGTGAGTAGAGGTGATAAGATGACATTGTGTAACAAAATCGATATGAGAGTAGAAATTTAATGTTTTTGCACACACACACACACACACACAC
>RJWK010006584.1:0-26784 GCA_004363435.1 Platanista minor | reverse complement strand
ATCTAAATTCATTAATCAAGGCTTTTGTTTTCATATTAGTTGGTGCAATATTGTCAGTAAATCAGTAAAATAAAAATTTAAATCATATAGAGGCTTTGTTCAATTAATATCTGACTGAGATAAACCAAAAATGATGTTCTCATCATTTTTAATCTCAGAAGTAATGTCTTTAAAATGAACATAGTTGAATCTGGAGAGAAAATATTTTTGTTGAAATATGCAGAGCTGAGGTCATCCTCAAAGTAGAGTTATGTATAAATAAACTATTTTATGCTCTCAATATCTCCATTAGGCATTTTTAAATGGATAAACATGTAACATCTAAAAGAAATACCTGATAATATGTCAACAGTGTTGCTTTAATTTGAAGAAGAAAGCCTCTTTCTTCCTAGAAGCTCTGCTGTGTCATCTCTAAGAGTTGATTGACTCTTATCTCTAAACTTATAGTTTTGTTCTTTTGAATGCATCAGAATTTCCTTAAATGATCTTTACGCTGTCATATCTTAGGTGTGAGGTTATGATAAAAAATTCACAGAATTCAGATTTCTTTTGGAGTTTGTAGGTTAACCTATTTGTTATACAAAAGGTAATAGGAAAGTTGATTGATACTGTGGATTTTCTTCAAATCAAAGACCCAATGTAAAGAGTGAGCTATGGCTAATACTGAGGTGTTCTGATCTAAGTACAATTTTTCATTCACACTGGCCTTTTCATTCTTAACCCTTACAACTAGATACATGATAAATTTTAACTAGTACTAGCAGATAACAGGTTATAAATTAAGTATTCCAATTAACAGATAATTTTTGTAAGTTATGGGTAACAATATTTTTAAGGCTTTAGAATAGCTTTGTCAATAGATCTTTCTATGCTAATGGAAATGTTTTATACATATGGTGCCCCATATAGTAACCAAAATCAACCTGTAACTACTGAGTTCTTGAACTATGTCTACTGTAACTAAGAAACTGAATTTTTAAATTTATTTAATTTTACATAACTGAAAGAAATAATTATATATGGTTAATGGCTATTGTATCAGACGGCAAAATTTTAGAATATAGAAACACTGACTAAATTATCTTGAATAGTCATTGTACTTTATGGACATCATTATAAGATTGCTGATTGATATTTACAGTCGTAAGATGATATTTAGAAACACAGTCTTTATGTTTCTGTAGAAACATATAACATATGTTCACATGCTCATATCTCTATAACCGTATAGAGATCTACTCAACTATATACACCAGACTCTTAATGCAAATAATGGTTCTGCATTTGAATAAAGGGATGCTAAGAGCATTCGTTAATTGAATTTGCTGTCATATTTGTTTCAGGAATGCTGTTTATAGCATTACCTTTATAAAAATCCGTGGAACAAAATTTTCATTGTTCTTGATGCCAGGAAAAGCCATGAAGTAAATAATTTATCATACATCTCTCCTTTTTTTTTCTGGCTTCCAGGAGGCTGAATCTAAATTTGTGTAGTCACCGATAACAAATTGCTAGATAATAAATTTACCACTGACTTTGAACTGAGTTTTCCAATTTTTATTTTCACTTGTCCTAGTTTTACCTATTTATTCCTCTTTTTACGAACCTTACTATACTTCATAAAAAAAGGTATACAAATAGCCATATGTACATAGGAAGTTCTAAATTTCATTAATAATTATGAAAATACGTTTTAAAATTACAATGCGATATCACGACATCTACAAGAATGGTGAATACTAAATAAACATGAAAGAAAGAAAGAGAGGGACAGAGAGGGAGGGAAGGAGGAAGGAAAGAAGGAAGGGGGATGGGAGGGAAGGAAAAGAAGGGAGGAAGGAAAGTAGGAAGGAAAACTTGGCGATATCAAGGGTTAGCCAGAATGTAAAAACAAGAACAACTGAAATTCCCATACACTGCTGGTAGAAGTATAAATTTGTATAAAGCTGAAAATATGCATACCTGTGACTCAATAATTCTACTCTGATACATAATATCAACAGAAATGCAACACGTGTGCACCAAAAAGCATGTACCAAATGTTCACTGCTCTACTATTTATAACAGCCACCATGTTGAACATGAACCACTTCATGTTCAACAATGGTAGAATTGATAAATAAATTATTTACTGTATATTCATAGAAATGATGCTACAAAGCAAGGAACATTATTGAATTACTTCTATCAAAAACATACTGTTGAGTGAGGGAATCCAGAAACAAAAGAATGCATACTTTATGAATCCATTCATATAAAGTTCAATCAGGCAAAATTTACCTTTGGTGTTAAAGTCAGGTTATGGTTACTTTTGGGGAAGAGAGGAATAGTGATTGGGTGAAAGCACAGAGAGATTTTTTAGGGTGTTACCTGAGTTGGGAGGTGATTAGACAGTGTACCTCATTTATGGAAATTCATAGAGATATAATATACACTTAACATTTGAGCAAATTTCTGTCTGTATGTGATACAAAAATAATCAAGTTTACCTTAAAAATTCTATTACTTAACATGTATTTATGTGTCATAGTCCACATACTCTTAGAAGACAGTCAATAGATAAATATATACATTGAAATAATTAGCGAGAAGTGGCAGACTGAAAAGCCTAAGGAAATTATTTTATCAAGGGCTAAAACTGCCATTTTTCATCATATAAACTCGTGATGTGTATGGTGCACATTTTAGATATCATATTGTTTAAAGTGAGTTATGATTTCTTAACATTTCTAACACAAGTCATATATATTGTATTATAGTATGGAATAAAAATAAGAACATGAAAAGTAATAATTTCAGAAATTCAGTTCACGAAACGTTAGTTTTTATGTTTTTATAGTAGTTTTCTACCTTGAAGGTTAAAAGGGAAAGTCAGTCTTAGAAATATTACTTACCTGCAAGCTATGAAGTCACTAACAAGGACAAAACTATGTTAAAGAAAATCCTGTGACAGAAATACTCATTAGCAATTTGAAATGGGTATAGTTGCATATATTATAATTACCTAGTATTTATAAACTTTATACTAATTTTTACTTTTCTTTTGGCTATATGCCTGCTTTTCTTAAATTGATTTATTAATGTCCTAGGTTGCTGTGCAGTTTTATCCTTTTAGTAATAATAGATGCAATATATCACAAAACAAATTTTTAAGAGAACATCATTAGAGTGATATAGCACTAGTAATAAACCCCTTCACACTTGGATGAACTTAAATCAGTTTCTCTTTATTGATTTTTGGTCATAACATAATTTTAAAGTTCAACTCAGTTAATAAAAAAAGATTTGCCCTAGTGTTATGGGCAAAATACTTGTGTTGTAAGTTCCCACTTCATTTGTGGAAGACCGGTATAGTTGTATCATATATAGAGCTTGGTTAGATATAGCAATGAGAAGATTATTTTATGATAATCTTTACGTGTAATATCTTTTCCTCCCTCTTTTATTGATATGAATCCTTCAACTCATCCTTATCATGATAGAATCCAATGACTACAAAGTGAACGTTTATTTCCTATTGCCTTCGATTTGTATATATTTGTGAGTGTGTGTGTGAAAGATGTAAAAATGCAGTATTTATCAAATGTGAAGATAGTGAATCTGTTTAAATGATTCATTTTATCATGAGAATATTTTAATTATTTTTACTAATAATATGATAATTTTCTTTAGAACGCTATATGTTATTTCTTTATGTAGGATTGCCAGTCCTATATAGAGAGGAGACTGGTTTTCCATCTTGTAATTCATTCATTAAACTAGTTTCAAAAATCAATTAATCTAACCTGTTTTTAACACTATGAATCACAGACTTTATGAAGGGTCTATTCCACCAGGAGAATTAGTATCTTCATCCAGAGTTAAGTAATCAATTGTAAGTAAAAGGTAAAAAAAAAAAAAAAAAAAAAAAAAAGGTTGCATATGAACTCAGATAAGGATGTTAAAATTTTCTTTATTGCTATTCTTCTTGTAAACTGTATATACCAAAATGGTTATCATTTTTCCCCACTGCAACATAACAAATTACGTATACTACATGACTCCCTGGATTCATTCAGATATGGTCCACAGTATTTATAAAATGCTCAGTTATTTACCAGTCTTTCCGGACCTTTAGTTTCTTTGCACAAGGAAACCAATCAGAATACAAGAGAGCAAAAGTTCACACTTTTATAACCTTATATCCATTCCATATTTTTTTAAAGTAAATTATTCACAAATAATTAAACTAAACTGCTTTAGTTTAAACATGTCATATAATATTTTTCACGTGTATGTGTTAAGACTGTAAATCAAAACCGTTGGTCCATAACACACTGAGCACACACTAAAGAGAAAGGCAGCATCAGACAATTAGCTATCAATGGCTTAAGGAAAATTAAAGGATAATGTTGTTATTAGCTTGAATGATAGAGTATAATTTTCATTGACCTTCGATTCGAACAGCAAGAAAGGCAATAGATACTTGCTCTATTCTGTAGCAGCCTAAAAGAGATAAGCTCTATATTTTAATGTATCTAGAGAGAAAGGAGTCCTCTATGGAGTTGACCAGAACCAAAATGCAAAATACATATACATCTCCAACATCTCTCTGTCACCACTCATCAAAGCTCCTGACATCTTTGCGAATTCAAATGTTATCTAACCTTTAAAAGTCAGTTTAAATGTGTTCACTCATTCAGCAAATATTTATTGAGCTAGGCATCCTGTATTAGAAATATAAAGGAAAAAATAAGACACGAAACTCCTTCCTCAGTAAAAAGGGCAGACAATCTAATTTGAAACAGACATGGGAATAATTTGTTAGTATAGTAAAAACATGTCTACAGAGGGTGGTCAGGATGAGGTTAAGCAGGCAACAAATATCTGAGTATGAATTGGTAAAGGAAAAAGAAGGGAGCTACCCCATTTCCTCACAGTGACAACCATGTTATCATCACAACACATCAAGAACTGTTAGAGGTAGTTTAACAGAGCCATTAAAACATAAGCTTCAGAATCATAAAGAACTAGATTCAGATTCAATTGAAGACACTTGCCACGTTGCTAAGGTTGGATAATTTTCTTAACATACTTAAGCTTTCATATCTTAATCTATAAAGTGACACTACTACAGTTTTTGTGAAGATGGGATGATATAATATGTGTAAAGCACCTAGGTCCTAGGACATAATAAATGCTCAATAAAGCACAGATTTCATCTGCTGCACTTGCAACTGAAGATAGTATTTTGAGCCAGTGTGCATCATGACCACAAAAAAAGGTTAATGTCTATTTGTAAACAAACTAAGAAAAAATTTAAAACCTATTTGCTGAATGTCTAATACTATCTGCTTGCCTCTACGATATCACACAACATGATTATTAATGAAATTAACATAACAGAAATGAAATCGTTGTTTGCTGCAATCTCAAAGAAATGCATTGCTGATGAGATCTGCATTAGAAATATAGGCATAAAACCTTTTTTAAATTGCACATAAATACGGGACCTACTTTGAGTTTCATTTGGTAAGAATTTCAGTTCTGTGTGGCTTTAACTAATAACATCTGAAGTACAAATTACATTTTTTCTATAGGGAGGCTTATCCAGAAAATTACAGGCAATTTAATCCTTCCATAATATATGAGACAGAGAATTTTTTTTCCCCCAAAACACTAACTCTATTCTTCTAGCAGTAAAACATTATCCTGGCTACAGCATTCATCCTTTTGTCTATTTGTTTGTTTGCTGTTTTTTTTTTAAGGACCCCAAGATGGTAAGCCAATAAGAAAACAGAGGGCAAAGTCAGGCCACGTTCTCATGAGATTTAAGTCTGTGAGAGAACATCTAGAATTAATAACGTGTGAACCTGGAGCTAGTCAACCAGCTAATTGCCTTCAACAATGTTCATCATTAATCCAGATATTGCCATTCTATTTTAGTTAAATATGGAATTTCACATTGGCAAGAGAGCGGCTACAGTACTATTCATATCTCACTAAAGGCTGACTGCCTTCTTCCACCATATGTCAATGGCTCATGCTGGCATATGTTAATATTGTGGTATATATGCTGGTAATCTAGGTTCACGTGCCTCGATGAAAGATCTACACAAGTTTACACTTGACATGTAGAATGAGATATTCAAAATTCTGAATTAGAGTCATGTTCACTATTTTTAAAATCTCAACGCTTTTTTTTAAGTTCAGCATATTTCCTAGAACTTTGATTCTGCAATGTTGTATGCCACTTTTTTAACCACTCAAATGTAATCATTTTAAACAAACACACACATGTACTCCCTGTGGAGTGCAGGAAACACACAGTATGATTCCTACGAAAATCTACTCCTTTTCGTGATATCAAAAATATTATAAAATAGTATCATTTTCTGACGTTAAGGAAGAGAGACTTTTAGAATCACCAAATCATGAAGGGTCAGGGTTTAGAAATTATATAGTCCAACCCCTTAATGTTAAAAAGAAGAAGAATCAGACTCAAAGAATTTATGACCTTAAACAACTGGTCAGTGATGAAGCTAAGACCATTTCTTATTTTGTCCTCTTACAGTATTATACTTCCAAAAAGTATATACATATAAACTACAAATGGTAGGGTAGGGTTTTCATGAAGCTTTTTCATAGCAGTCAGTAAAAATGTGACACAGTCACCTTTATATTGTGATTCTGATAAACACACACACATACATAACACTTTTAAAAAGCTAGACAAGCATGTCAAAAAGATCTAAAATATAACATTCTTCAGAATCTCTCAATAGATATTCTTCAATAAATTAAAGATGATGTCTTTAGCAATTCCCTCAGTTTGAGACTGACAAGATACGTGGTGATTCCAAAGAGTCCACTTTTTTATCACATTTCTTCCATTTGTGTTGGTTAGACTCAGAATAGCTATGTTTGAAGGAAAGAATAAGAACTTAATTATTTATACTAGCCTCGCCTGCAGCATTCTTCTACCACTTACTGACCCTCCCTAGAAGCTATAAAGACCCAATGGGCAACTATACCATATATCTCCCTTGTTCTGATCATTCATCCCTGAAATTATGCATCCTTCACTCCTTTACCTTCTAAAGAGTGGTATGAATTTTGTATGTAGCCAAACTAACCACATGGCCCACGCTTAGGGACAAAATAGAAGACTGTGCAAACTCTCCAGTTTTGTCAATGAAAACAGCCTTTTATTATAAAGGGTCAGTTTTATAACTTGAAAAATGGGCTTTCATTTTTATACTACACTTAACTCAGGAATAAAATATATATATTTTTATCAACTTGACAGAAAAACAAAATGAGAATTTTTCAACAGCATTGTCAGAGGTAAAGGAACCTTCCATGGTGAAAGAAGTAGAAAACCTATTTCAACTACTGCAGTACCTTAAGGATGAGAAAAATCATTTTAATTTTTGGATAATCACTTTTGCAGCATTTCAAAGATCAAGAATCTTGCTTATCAAAACAGAATGTAGTCACCACAATGTAAAGTCCTTAGGCAATGAGAACTGCAGCAAAATATTTTTCTCCTTTTATAGCTGGATCAGTATTCTTGAGTGTATGTGTGTGTGTGTGTGTGAGTGTGTGTGTGTGTGTGTGTGTATATATATATATATATATATACACACACACACACACACACACATTGAGTCCCTTTCACCTACTATTTTTCATATTTGCTACAAATTCTTCAATGTCACAGGAGACTGAAAGACCTCAATTAAACCCAAACATATAAATACACTATATAGTGGATACAGACATACACACACAAAAAACTATTTATTCACCATTCCGAATAACAGCATTGCTTTGCCCTAGTTATAAAACCAGAGATTTGCCTTTGTTTCCTAGCCTAAGAGTTAATTTAGAGATATTTTAACAGAAGATAATGAACAGGGACATACTGTTTCCTAGACTCTTTGCTCCTGAAATAATACACACTAAGTGCCATCTGAGTACCCTAGTATATCTCTAGCTCTCATCTTGTTGGAGATGACAACAAAGAATGTGCTGACGATGATCAACTCCTTTTGCTAAAAGGTCTTTGCAAGTATTTTTGCCTCTGTCTGGAAGGTGCATGTCTCCCCATCAAATCCAATTAATATTTTCTTATTCTTCAGTTTTTAGTCAAATAGTAACTTTTGGGGAGAAGTCTTCCTGACCTCCTTTATCAGGTTAGATCCCCCAATTATATATTCTATGTATCTCTACACATATCCTATTATTTGTGGGGGTTTTTTTGTTTTTTTTTTTTGCAGTGCGCGGACCTCTCACTGCTGTGGCCTCTCCCGTTGCGGAGCACAGGTTCCGGACGTGCAGGCTCAGCGGCCATGGCTCACGGGCCCAGCCGCTCCGCGGCATGTGGGATCTTCCCGAACCGGGGAACGAACCCTCGGTCCCCTGCATCGGCAGGTGGACTCTCAACCACTGCGCCACCAGGGAAGCCCCCGTTATTTGTGTTTTTGATCAGTTAATATCTCAATCCCCCTACTATGCTGCCAGCTTCATGAAGACAAAAATCCTATTTATTTTTGCCAATTTTGTGTCTCTAGTTTCTAGCAAAGGATGTGATACTAAAAAGTATTCTATATATTTCTTTTGAAAAATATTAATGATTCAATTCCAGACTTTCTGTTATCTGAACCAGTTTATAGCAGACTTCAACACTACCTCTCTGCTTGTTAATAACTGAAGAAACAATTGTATCTCATGCTCTGATTGAACCATGGATCAGGAAACAGGAGCCATATTTGAGTGGCAGTCTCTAGTTTGCAAATATATACAACTGAGCATAAAAACTGCTTGGAGTTGATGGGGTCAGGGGCCATAGATCTCTAACAACAATTCAGATGTTAGCTGCTGGAATCAATACAAAAGAGCATATGTTCCTGAGACTCAGGAAATTACTAAACATTAAATGAATATATAACTTCAGTTAATATGCAAGGCATTCCTTTTGTAATAAGGATATGTTTGGTGAAAATTTACCGAGAGAGAGAGAGAGAGAAGAAATTAGTCACTTAATGTGGCCACAGTCAGGTTTCCAGATACAGACCTCTCAATGAGCTTCAGAAAAATGCAAATTCTTTCCTCCAATAGCTTCATTTATGACAGACACACAGACACACATACTCTACTGCTTAACAGTCACATTTAACGGTGCTTTCCCAGCTTCCACGAATATTTGTTAAACAAAGAGGTAAACACAATCTATAGCTGTCACAACACAAAAAGAACCTGTTAAAATTATTCCTGTAAAAATAGTAATTAATTTGAAAAATATTATTGTTTTATCATAAAATTCATTGATTCCTTACTTTTCCTCTTCTATAGGAGTGACTTTTATGGCCACTATTCTTCATCAGTCTGTGACCCCCCTCCAGCATCATCATTTAATTATACCCCCCCAATGCTTGATCTATTACCTCTACCTCCTCCAAAAACTGGTTATCTATCTCTTAATATCTGTAAAGAATATTATACGGTATACAAATTGTGAAAGTAAGGACAGCTTTTTTAACTCTTTGTTTACAGGATCCACATCCACAGTATCCATATCCACAGTGTCTGGAACAGTTAGGCTTTAGATAAATATTTGTTAGTAAATTAAATAAACAATTATGATAATAGCTCTTAAAAAAAGCAATTCCCATATAAAATCAATGTATGCTTAGTGCTTAAGTAGATTGTTTTGTGGGATTATCCTGTGTGCTGCGGTTTCACTATCTGTATAATCTAGCAGTTCTGAATGACTGTACCATGACCTTTTGTTGCTATTAACCTTAATTCCTTATTATCAGAGACATTGACAACCAGGAAGGGGAGGTATGAGTTAGTGGTCAAAACCAGGGAACATTTTCAATGTTTTTGAATAATTGCTTTCTATATATTCTGCTTCTATAAATTTCCCATTCACATTTTTTTTTAAATTACACAGTATGGGGCTTCCCTGGTGGCGCAGTGGTTGAGAGTCCGCCTGCCGATGCAGGGGACGCGGGTTCTTGCCCCGGTCTGGGAAGATCCCACATGCCGCGGAGCGGCTGGGCCCGTGAGCCATGGCCGCTGAGCCTGCGCGTCCGGAGCCTGTGCTCCGCAACGGGAGAGGCCACAACAGTGAGAGGTCCGCATACCGTAAAAAAAAAAAAAAAAAAAAAAAATTACACAGTATGCAAATTTTAATTAAAAGTTAATTAATTTTCATGAATTGTAAAAAAATTAGGAAATCAACTCATTCCAGTCTGGTTTTAGCTCTAACACTCCTCTTGCTCAATTCATCAATGATTTCCTTATTGTCAAACCTAGGTGAAGTGAGAGTTGCATCGACATATGTACACTACAGAATGTAAAATAGTTAGCTAGTGGGAAGCAGCAGCATAGCACAGGGATATCAGCTCGGTGCTTTGCAATGACTTAGATAGGATGGGATAGGGAGGATGGGAGGGAGGCTCAAGTGGGAGGGGATATGGGGACATGTGCATGCTCATGGCTGATTCACTTTGGTGTACAACAGAAACTAACAGTATTGTGAAGCAATTATATTCCAATAAAGATCTATTAAGAAAAAAAAATCTTATATAGTGGATACTTTTCAGCTCTTATCATACTTAACATTTGCTTAGCAGCATTTAACACAGTCAAACACACTCTCCTTCCTGATACACTATAGTCTCCTGGCTTTCATGACACCATATTATCTTGGCTTTTTTTCTTATCCTCACATTTCCACTTTTCCCCCTCAGGTTCCAGTTTAAATGTCACTTCTAAGTCTTGCCTGACCCTCCTAACCTCTTTTGCATTTTCCTTTTTAGTAACACCCTGCAGTTTACTTTCTCAGTTGTGACTAACATTTTCTAACCCTGCCTATTTTCTTGGGTGGTTATGTGTTTGATGTTGTCTAACCCACTCCCACTAGACAATTTTCAGTAAAGGAGATACTATGTCTATATTATTTAGAAGGATATCTTTTAAGACAATTTTAGGTTCACAAAAAAATTGAGCAGGCAGTTCAGAGATTTCCCATCCACCTCCTCTCCCTATTCATGGACAGCCTCCCCTGCAGTCACCATCCTCCTCAGAGTGGTACGTTTGTTACAATTGATGAACTTACACTTACTCATCAGTATCACCCAAAGTACACAATTTATATTAGGGTTCACTCTTGGTATTATGTATTCCTCTGATACGTTTCTTATCACCTCCTGCTCTCAGTGCCTAAAGCCTGCCCACAATTTAAATAGCTCTTAAGGGGCTAAGATCGCAATTATTGAGACACACTTATGCTAAACACATACACACACAAGAAAAATACATATACATATATACACATATATATAAATATATATATATATATATATACATATATTCATTGTTTATCTGAAAATCAAATTTAAACTAGGCATACTTTATTTGTTTGTTAACTCTGGAAACCCTATAAGGGGCTAATCCCATTTACTACTAAGCTACAAAATATTTTCCTAGGACTTCCCTGGTGGCTCAAGTGGTTGAGAGTCCGCCTGCCGATGCCGGGGACGAGGGTTCGTGCCCCGGTCCGGGAAGATCCCACATGCCGCGGAGCGGCTGGGCCCGTGAGCCATGGCCGCTGAGCCTGCGCGTCCAGAGCCTGTGCTCCGCAACGGGAGAGGCCACAAGCGTACCGCAAAAAAAAAAAAAAAAAAGATGAGCATCATAATGACTCTGGGGTCTCAAAAAGCCTGTGAATAGTGACATTCCAGAAATCACAGGGGAATCATGCACTTACTGTGGAATCTTTACATTATGCATAAAATTGATACCATTACATAAACTAATGACTGGGCTTTAATTCACTTACCTAAAAAATTCACAAAAGACTGTCAATTTTACCCAAATTTAAGAAATTGATTTATTTTTCTTCAGCTACTTTGGAAACACAATTAGGATGTGAACATCAGCAATACTAGGAAAGTTTACCAAGATACCTTATTTCAATGATTTGATCTTAGAAAACTAATTTCCAATTGCTATTTCTGCAATTTTTTTCATCTAGTTTTACAGAAAACCAGAGATAGCTGAGCATTAGATTACAGACAGGTTTTGAAGAAATTATTTCACACTAAGAATCAAGAAAAAAATTCAGACATTCCAAACAGACAAAACCTCAGGGTGTCCCACAGAAAAAACAAGTTTTAAAACATTTTATCTTTGCTCTTCACCCAGTTTTAAATTATTTGTCTGGGCGCCTGATGGGCTTATACCTAGAGAGGCCTGGAACTTAAAAAAGAGGAGGATATTTTCCTTCCATCTTTCATTATTTCAGATTGAAATGGCAAAGTGCCTCGATATCATACATAAGTGCCAGAAGCAGCATTAAAATTTTGGCTCTTGTTAAATGCCTTCAAAGAAATCTTGTTTTCATCAGGAAATGGCAATTACATGGATAATATGGCCTGCCAAGGTTTATTGTAGAGAAGGGAAATGTTCCATAGTGTGGATATTTTCCTTACATTTATTCACACTTCATACATATTAGTTCTCATAGAAACATATGATAAAAATTAAATAGATACAATCCAGTACAATACATGCTGCTGTTTATTTTCCTTATATTTTTACTCCTCCTGTACCAGTACAACTAACCCTGGCATGCATTTATTTATTTGGACAAAATCTTGCAGTCAACTAAGATAAAAAATAATTTGGTTCATTTTTCTATTTACTTTTCCTTATTTAATAATTTAGTTCATTCTTCAATCTCCTTTTTGAGAGAATTTTAAGCAAGGATTTTAATAATTTTAATGTTAAATCATATATCTATGAGCAAGACTGTTACATTGGCAGCAGTTTTTAAATTTTATTTTGTTTTCTAGTCTTCCCATAATTCCTGTGAAATGTAATGGCTTAAAGAACCAAACTGTAATATTTCAGTCTTGTGAAAAGTGCTAAGTACAATCACTCCCAAAAATCTCTATAAGAAGAGTAATGAAAAGAAAACTGAATTTGGGGTCTGGATTTCGAGGGTTTTATCAGTTCAAGCACTTATTAATTAATGGTCTTTATTAAATCACTTAAACACTTTGAGATTTAATTTCTTCACATGTAAACAGAAATACTCCACAAATGCCCTACATTTCTGACAAGGTTATATGAGGGTTTCATGTTACAATTTATATCAAAGTGCTTTGTATGGAGTAAATCACCATCCAAAATATTATCAAGATGGTTATTTCCAATCAGTCAGGGTCCTGAAGCTACTTCTGAAGGCAATTTTCATCATCTTCGTCTTAACTAGTGAGCTATCATAAATGTCTCTTCCTATCCCTCTGCTACTGGTTATTTTCAAGTTATCTGTCAGAGCTAAACCCCACTCAAAGTATTTCCTTTCTTGGGAGGCTTGTTTTTACTCATAATCTCAGGTTTTCTCTCCACTTGAAAACACAATTCAACTTTAACAGGAGGTTTTTATAATGATAATGTGGTACACTCCTTCAAACATAAAGAGGTATGAAATAGAAAATTATGCTATTATACAAAAAACAAGTGAAAGACAGAATGCTTTTATCTGCCAGAACTCTAATCCTAAAGGGACTGAATAACAAGCTTTTCAGAGGAGGAAAATCAAGTTAAATGGAACATACTGTTAAACATTAAGAGGCAAAGTATTGGGTCAGCCAAAAAGTTCATTCAGGTTTACTTTTTCGCCAATCCAAATAATACAAAAAGAAGCAAAATGGGGAAGCAGCAAGATCATCTAACTGGATATTCTAAAATCCAAATTTTAGATAAAAATGTATATCTTGGGACCATGATCAGATAGTTCAATTTTTCTAAATTGCTTATTATGAAATCCTGAATTGATGTTTTTGGCAAATTAAACAAGTCTTATTTGATCTTCTATGAAGGTAAGGTAAGAATAAATTAGAACAGGTCATGAATGTTTGTTTTATACTGTAACCTAACCATTAAGAAAATTAGCAATGGGAATTTGAATGCTTTCCTGAAATCATATATAAAAATATAATTTTATTTCCAGAAAATTATTAGCAATTAAATTTAGTTCCAGATAATTAATACATTTATTCAAACACTAGGGAGAGAATCCTTGGGATTGCATAATGCTATCAAAGATTTGAAATATTTTTGAGGAAAATCTAAAAATGTATCTATATGTTCACCATTTATGACAAATACACAGATTGCTGTAACATTTTTGGAGAAGTAGATTCTAGGTTTGGCAGGGGAATTCACCTATCTAACCTACAATGTGCCTAACAAGATATCATCCAACCTTTGCACAACCATCTTCAATGATAAGAAATTCATCACTTCTCAAGGGAAGTCATCCTATTTTCAGTCAGCTGTCATTAAGTCCTTCCTATTAGTAGCAAAAATCTTCTTTCTCCACAACTTCTGCCCTTGCTGCCCTTTAAATTTTCAAAGAAATTTCCCTTTCCTCTTGCATATAACAGGCTTTATATTTCGAAGATAATTTCTTCTTCCTGGATTTTTCGCTCTCAAAGCTAAATATTTCACGTTTTAAAAATTATCCTTCTTATGACTTGGTATCAGGAGCCTCTACAATCCCAGACCCTTATATTTGAAAAATTCCAGTGTCAAAACGTCTCTTAAAAGCAGTAGCCAGAGGTCAGTAGAACATGTCAAGAACATAAGATCTGGAACTGTAAAAACCCTATAAGAAAAAAAAAAAATCTTCTTAACTTTGGCCTTGGCAATGATTTCTTGGATATGACAACAAAAGCATAGGCAACAAAAGCAAAAATCAACAACTGGGACTACATCAAACTAAAAACTTCTTTGCAACAAAAGAAACAATCAACAAAACCTACAGAATAGGAGAAAATATTTGTAAACCATATATCTGATAAGGGGTTAATATCCAAAATTATAGGGAACTAACAACAACAACAACAAAAAAAAACCAAGCAACCCAATTTAAAAATTGGCAAATGAACTGAGTAGACATTTCTACAAAGAAGACATAGACATGGTCAACAGGTAAACGAAAAGATATTCAACATCACTAATCATCAGGGAAACGCAAATCCAAATCCACAATGAAATATCACCTCACACTTGGTAGTATGGCTATTATCAAAATAACAAAAAATAACAAGGGCTCTCCACAAGGATGTGGAGAAAAGGGAACTATGTAAACTCCTGGTGGAAACATAAATTGGTACAGGCAGTATGGAAAATGGTATTGAGGTTCCTCAGTAAAAAAAAAATAGAACTACGATTATGATCCAGCAATCTACTCTGGGTATATATCCAAAGGAATTGAAATCAGGATATCATAGAGATACCAGCACCCCCTTGTTCACTGCAGATATGGAAGCGACCAAAGTGACTGTTGATGGATGAATGAATAAAGAAAATGTGGTATATACATAAAATAAAAAATTATTCAGCCTTAAAAAAGAAGGTAATCTTGCTATTTGAGACAATATGAATGAACATGGAGGACAATTTGCTAAGTGAACTAAGTAAGACACAGAAGAACAAATACTACATGATATGACATATGAGGCATATAAAATAGTCAAAGTCAAAAAGCAGAGAGTCTAGTGGGAGGGAGAAACAAGGAGATATTATTCAAAGGGTGCAAAATTTCAGTTACACAAGATGAAAAAGTCCTAGAGGTCTACTGTACAGTATAGCCTCTAGCTAATAATACTGTATTATACACTTAAAAATGTTATAAGAGGACAGATATTATATAAAGTATTCTTATCAAAAAATAATAAAATTAAGGAAAAATAATAACTATCAAGGAAATTTTGGAGATGATGGATATGTTTATGGCATAGTATAATCTATGCTATATATATAATCTGTGCTATCTATATATAATCTATGCTTATCTCAAAACTTACCAAATTGTATATATAAAATGTGTACAACTTTTTGTATGTCAATCATACATCAATAAAGTGATTTAAAAAAATGAGTTGACCAGTCCTGAGCAGATTTGAATGATCACATTTTTAAACACTACATTTTTCAAATCTTTATATTACATTGGTGAATTTTATCATAGTGCACCTTTGTAAAATGCCAGCCTTTCACTGTGTATACCCACCAAATATAAGACAGGTTTCATACCTGTCTGTATCTTTTCACCGAATTATATATAAACAGATAATTACATCACAAAAATTGTCTTAAATTGTATAGGTATGTATATGAACAGTTCCAAGATTTTACTAACTTACCTAAATTTTATTAAGAAACATTTAACACAGGTAATATCCACATTGTCTAATTTTATCTGGTTATTAGTATTAGCTATTATCTTAGAAACTGATATCTTAAAAACTTTCTATCCATAGAGAAATGTGGCAAATTTCAGTATAAATTCTATTGTTTTTTCCACCATTTGCTTTGGTGTGGGATGTTTCCCCTCGTTAATTTTCTCACTAGGATATTTTCAATATTTACAACCATACCTTTTAGGTATTGGAGATATTGTGTAAAATAAGTCAGTAAAATAATTGCATTGCATTGGTGAATCTACCTGTTATTTCTAGTTTCCATGTAAATCTTCACAAAGAAAATGATTATAGGGCCTGGAACAAGTCATTTTATCATGTTTTAATTTAATATGTATTGCATGTTTTTTGTGTGAATAGACTAAACACACTAGTAAAAATAAAATAAAGATATTGTATAAACAATAAAAGGTTAAAATTTGATCACTACAAATGAGTCTAATAGAAATAGAAATCATAATTTTGTAAATGGAGAGAAAAATTGTTTGAATATGACTATCAAGCTATAAACAGTTTCATGCCAAGAAATTTTATATGCTATAGATTAAAATATAAATTACCATTGTATTGATTTTAAACTTCTAAAGTAAACAAACTTTGATCTAAATTTAATAAGACTAATTAATTGATTGAGTAATTAATGTTTTAGCCCCCAAATTAAAATTGTGCATACCTTATTTGGATTAGATTTGAAGTAGACACTTCTTTTCCCATTACATTAAATAAAACATTCATTTTGTTAAAGAATAGAAAGCATTGATAAATACAGTACCTACAATATTTTATTGATCTGCCCAAATAGTTATGGCCCATTTGTAATTTTAAAATATTTTAATAACATTTTATAAAATTTTATTTAGTATATGTACATGAAAATAAAGATACTATCTTTTATTAAAATAAATACAAAGTTACTGGGCTTCCCTGGTGGCACAGTGGTTGAGAGTCCGCCTGCCGATGCAGGGGACACGGGTTCGTGCCCCGGTCCGGGAAGATCCCACATGCCGCGGAGCGGCTGGGCCCGTGAGCCATGGCCGCTGAGCCTGTGCATCCGGAGCCTGTGCTCCGCAACGGGAGAGGCCACAGCAGTGAGAAGCCCGCGTACGGCAAAAAAAAAATACAAAGTTACTTAATCCCTATAAAAGAAACTTTGGAGGCATCGCAAAGATATTAATACATGATCTCGCACCTCTTCTCAAGAAGATAATTTCCCCATAAATCAGTCAAGACAATTAGCCCATAAATGTGTTCTTATTAGTAGAAATTTCCAGTGGGAAGGATAGATTCATTTAAGCAGGGTAAATTAAATGAACATGTATTTATAAATTTTATAAATGTAAAATAATAGATAATCCCCATTCAGTTATATAGTGTTACTATAATTTGTAAAAAAAAGTGAGTGGCTTATACTTAACTTTTAAATTCTTATTAAAGGTGGCACAGCAAGTTGTAAATTTTAACAGAAGCTGGTGTTGCATGTTTGTTTTTTTTTCTTTTTATCATTTAAATTGTGGCACTACAACTTGGAAGCTTTGCAGCTTGTTACTCCAAGACAAATCTCACCTAAGAGGATATGGCAGCCTTCCATACTGCGGTCTGATTGCATTAGATTGAATACAGCTAAAGAAAGAAATATTTTGACAGGGGAGATTGCACTTGAACACATCAAAGTGTCAGTTCAGATATGTGGCATCTGAAAAGCACCCTCCCCTTTTCCCCATTGCATGAAATTTGCCACCTCTCATTGTCTCTTCCAGATGGTGTGCTGAGTTCTCTTCAGCTTTATTCCTAGACAGCTCGAGTCAATATCAATCTGTTATGCCATTTTCTTGTAATACTAATGTGGCTTATTTATCAATGCCAATTAATCAATGGCACAGAACGGGCTCTTCATTAGCAGCTAATGTAGTTTCTTTTTTTTAATGTTCAAAAAAATATTAAAAGAGCAGTGACCAGATTGGCAAGTCATACATCTGGCAGACTGTGGCCACTTAGGAGGCATTCAACTGATGTAAAGGTAAAAGTGTGTATTTCAAAAAAAAAAAAAAAAGATTAAGAACCATATATGGATGTTATGATTTCTAGCAGGAGAGAAAGGGTAATTCTGTGAGATAAGAGGAAATTTAATTTTTTGGCATAGCAAACTCATGTCTGTCTTAATGACCTTTTATCACCATGTAAGGGAGAAAAAAACCTATCACATTTGTGAATGTTTATGTTTATTTTAGTCTTCGTGGCATCAATGTTAATATAAAAAAGATCTATGAAAGGAACCAAACCTACCACAGTTACACTTTATAACTAGGAAATTGTTTTAGAGTAAATATGCTACAGAATAGGACTTGCCTGGTAAAGTAACAAATCTTGATATTGGCAACAAATACTCATATACTCACAAATAAGTACAATGTTTCAAATTTTATTTTAAAAATGAAAAGAAATATAAAGTGATGTTTAAATGCAAGTTGAAAGTCTGAGATAGATTAATTTGTATCCATCAGAATCAATTCATTGGATGACCCAGAGGTATTCAGGTCTCTTCAAGTCTCACCACAATGACTTTATTTCTAAGATTATTATTTTTCTGTTATAGAATATTTTAGTTTTCAGGCATCTGAGATTACTGTAATAGTCAATCTATGAATTTTAGTTCTGGTGAGTTAGTAGTAGTCATACTAAAATCAATCACTTACCTCTGGGCTCTGGAATTAAGGCAACAATACTATAGATATCAAATGATGCCTCTACATATGGAGTGAAATAACAGCTGTAGAACCAGACACTCCAGATACAAGCAAGAAGAAGAAGAAAAAGAAAAAAAAGCCCAGGACTAGTCGTCAGTAATTGGGGTTCAATAAGCAATTAAAATAATGGACTTAATGATCTCTGCTTCCTTCAAGTAGCTTCTATATCGACCCCATTACAGTTAGCAAAAGCCATCTATGTATAATGAAAGGTGTGCTTTGAAAATGTTAGAATGGAACATAATTCAAGTTAATTTAGTGTAAGCATTCTAAAATCAGTATTTTGCACTATCTGCTTAATTTTGATCATGTATTCAATCTACAGGGGAGGCGCTAACAATTTTAAAAGCTTATGGTTGTAACAAAATGATAAAATAAATGTAGGTGGGCACAAGGAGAATAGTGTAATTCATAAATAAGCAACACATTAATAAAAATAATTTTTCATTATACATTAGAAGTTTATGAGGTAGGTGGAAGAAAAGAATTAAATCACAAAACACCTGTTGTTTTCAATGTACATCAACATCACAATCCATGTTTTTTTCACTAATTCCAAAGCAACACAGGTCTCCAACAAAAGCCTGTGGGTTTTACTCTAGAATCTGACATAGAATGAAATCCAGAGGTCAAGTCTGAAGCATTCTGACAAGACATACAACTGTGATCTTGCCTTTGAAATCTCCACAAGGCAGAATTTGAGATGAAAATGTACTAAAAGATAACAAGTAGGGAAGAGGGCACTGAGAAAATAATTTCTGCTTAATTTCTGCTTCAGAGCAACCACACTCATCCTCACCTGTTTTCACTTTCAAGCTCTGAAAAAGGAGAAGACTAGGAGAAAAGGTGTTCCCCTGACAATCTTACATTTCACCCTAATGTCTTTTATTTAACCACGGTAATTTCCCTTTCTCAAATTGTATCACTTCCTTCAGGCTTTACCACTCCTCTTACCTTGGCCAAAGTCACAGAAAATATCTTTTCAAACTTTACCTGTCTTTTACAATGTGGTTCAAATTTTAACTATTCTAAAACCTTCTCTGAAGATATCAATGACCTCTCCCAGTTGGCTTCCTACACCTATAGCACTGTTTATTGGTACTGCTTAATCATTTGCACGTTTGTGTTCTTACATGAGTGCTTCAAACATCTGTGCTTTCTCTCCTCTATATTGTCATAATCAATATGGTCTAGTTAACATTAATTAAGTACTTAATATGCATTGGCCACTCACTTTTACAAGTGGTTTACATACTTTTTCCTCATTTAATCCTCACAACAACCCAGTACAGTTAAATTGCCATTAACTCACTTTTACAGATGTTAAGGGACTTACCCAGGGTTATATATTGAGTGCTGGAGCCAGGAATTGAACTGAGGTCATCTGATTCCAGAGCCATCATGAAGTCTTTACTGCACAGCAAGAAAAGTCCCACCAAAACTGGTAACTTTGGCATGTTTAAAATGGCCTACACAGTACAAAGACAAACTAGGAGCTCAGTTAAGTTGTCTGGAATTCAGTTCAAAATATTTGTCAAGAAACTAGAGTTTATGAAACTGGAATAGTTTACTCTCCCTGTCAGCTACACAGAGTTTGATAATTCAAGGGCTTAAGCCATGGTAATAAAAACTCTTTATTAAGGAAAGTTCATAACATGGCACGAAGGAAATTGTTGACTTCATTATGCTCAACTTTCATACAACTTGTACTTTTTGTACCTGTGACGTTAACACCCCTTACCACTTTCATACTCCAAAACTATACTTTCTTACATCAGCTGGCAAACCAGCATTTGGAACTCTCACATGAAGTTGCTGCCTGCCTGTCAACTGTTCAGTTTGGGGAGTTAAGAAATATTTACCTACATAGTAATGATTCAATTATTTGAATATTATTATTTCTTATTTCATCAAAATAGAAAACCTAATACAAGTGATAAGACTTGTAAATCTAAAGTTTACATAGGGAAACAAAGATGTAAATTATTAGAGTGGCTGAAAGCAGCAATTATAGCCTCAACCAAATAGTCACAATACTTAAGCTTAACGTAGAAGGGACAAAAGTAAATTGAAAGAAAATGAATAAATTATTGAAAACATCAAAGTATTATCTAAAACTTAAATGTAATCAGGAATTTTAAATTTTAAAACTTAAATGTAATCAGGTACTTATTCGATTTTGAGGAATCAGGTAAAGTTTTTACGCAACTACCAAATTCAGCTTTTATGCCTGGGTACAAGAAAAAGTTTCGCTGTGCAGGAAAGATGGTAGTTAGACTGATTTGTGTTGACTACTGTTGGTAGAGAATTTGTCAAGTGACCTAATTTCTCTGAAATTCAGTTTCTTCTTACTCTATTTCCCTTTCTTACTGCCTGATAAGAGTAATGTAAGGATAAAAAGTAAAAGACATAAATTATTAAGCATTCTGTATATGCATATTTGTGTATGCTATTATTAAATGCATTAAAATGGCTTCAATTGTTCATTGAGCATTGCCACACTCGTCATATGTAAAACATCCACTGACACCTCAGAAGTCTATAAGTTATTTCAGTGAAAGTGTGATTTTAAAAAGTTACCTTACTATCTTTTAAAAGAACATTTTCTTCTTATTAAATGGATACATGCTTATTATAGAAAATTTGAAAAAGTCTGCAAAAAGGTTTTAAAAGTAAATGTCATTTATAAATCCTTCCACTCGTACTATGTCAGTGTATTACCTTTTGGGTGTGTTTTTGGTGTGAATGTGTGTGTGTGCCAAAAACTTTTTAAAATATTGATTGCATTGACTATATAAATTGGTATCTTGCATATTCTCTTATCATTATATCATTAATATTTCCTTTTTGCTTTTTAATAGTTTTGAAAAATATTTTTAATAATTGCATAGAAGTTATCCAACCACAATGGAAAATTAATAATCAAAAATCATAAATAGTTTTTCTCGACAATTTGATCCCAGTATTACTGAAATATGGTTTGGAATATTTCACTGACAATATCAATAATAATAAAGTCCATATCTGGTATAATTTCTCATAACTTACTATGTATGACAACAGCAACAATTAAAAAAAAACTTGCCTGAGCCTTAAAAATCTCTTTCAGGTAACCATACCTGGTAGTATTATTTCCATTTCTCTTCTTGTGATTTTTACATTAGATTTAATCCTGCTGTAAAAAGAAAAATTATACTGTGGAAACACAAGTAAGTTTCTTATTATGGAAAAATATCCTGAGGATGGCATGAAGCCTGACATCGATCGTTGTTTCCAAGGATTTAAGGAAACAACCACCACTATGGAAAGACAAATCTCTATGGTGATGTCAACTTTATAATCAGGCCCTTACCTTGTACCCTCACCTCAACCTTATATAATCAGCCTGTCAAGAAAAAAGAAACAGCTCAGAAAGCCTTCTCCTCTTCTTCTTGCACTCTCTGAGATACTTTTACTCCCCCCGGGCTACTTAGAAAAGGGAGACAGGAGAAAAATTCAAATGAAGATAATATATTAAATGTTTTCTATGGCTGAGCTAAATGTTGTTTGGTTGTGACTTTCATAGGATAGAGGAATCATGAGTCAACAGGTTTTGCATCTGTCAGTGTTCCTTTGCAAACCTCAGGAGAGCTTTTAAGATTAGATAAATGAAGCTCTATCAGAACTGGCTTGGATATACACTGTCTCTGAGAGCTCTGTAAATGTAGATTAACTGACCTCTCTGGGTCCTTCTCTGAATCCCATGGTCTGAATTTGGAAATGACAGTTGGCATGTATCTGCAATACACTACTCAAAGAAGTTTAACATAAAAGGACTAATTTATGCTAATAAGACAATTTTAGCAAAGAAGAGAACCACAAACTGCTTTGTCTTAAAAGCTCAAATTAACTGGATTATTTCATTTTAAGCAGCTTGAAATAAATGTGCACGAGGTGAAAATGTTCATTGAGTGTACTATTCCTCCTTAGGAAAGAAATAACGAGGATATTATCTACATTTTAATAACAGAAATCAATATTGCATTCCATTCACTTATTCAGTAAATATGTATTCAACACAATTAAATGAAAGACACAGTTGAGTTTATAGGAGATGAAAAGATGAATGAGATATAATGATAGAATCACTGCCTTCGAGTAGCTTCAAGTTAATGTGAGAATATAGACAAAATACAAGATAGAGATGTCATAAGGGATGTAGCTAGAAAGTTATTGGTGTGCAGAGGATGAGAAATAATTGACATCTCTGGACTCAGAAAGGGAATCACTTTCTTTTGAAGAAAGGGATATTTGAGCTAGGGTCTTGAATGGAATTAGAAATGTGAAGATGAGAGAAAAGAATTCAAGAAGAGAAAAAAATAAGAAGGCAAGGAAATCTTTAGTATAAATGTAAACAGCAGCTCAGTTTCCTTACTTTCTATGAGCCGATTTCTGCAGGTGCTCAGTAAATTCTCACAGGATTTACCACCAAAACTTAAGCCTCAGTTTCCTCAACAACAACAACAACAAAAAACCTATACGATTTGATGATTTACAAAGTTTCTTCTGGCTCAAAACCCTGAAAATCTAATAAGTCATTTAAAAATCAAGGTGAAGGGGAGGGATAAATTTGTAAGTTTGGGAACGACACATACATACTACTGTATTTAAAATAGATAACCAGGGCTTCCCTGGTGGCGCAGTGGTTGAGAGTCCGCCTGCCGATGCAGGGGACATGGGTTCGTGCCCCGGTCTGGGAAGATCCCACTTGCCATGGAGCGGCCGGGCCCGTGAGCCATGGCCGCTGAGCCTGAGCGTCCGGAGCCTGTGCTCCACAATGGGAGAGGCCACAACAGCGAGAGGCCCACGTACCGCAAAAAAATAAAAAATAACAAAAAATAAAATAGATAACCAACAAGGACCTACTGTATAGCACGGGGAACGCTGCTCAATATTCTATAATAACCTAAATGGGAAAAGAATTTGAAAAATAATAGATATATGTATATGTATAACTGAATCTCAATGCTGTACACCAGAAACTAACACATTGTTAATCAACTATACCCCAATATAAAATAAATTTTTAAAAATCACTTTGATTAGTCGCGCTTTCCAGCTCTCGCCACAGGCTCCCGTGTTACTGCCGCGCCGCTTGGAGCCTCGCGCCTGACCATGCCCAACATCATGCTCTTCAGCGGCAGCTCGCACCAGGACCTGTCCCAGCGCGTGGCCAACCGGCTGGGCCTGGAGCTGGGCAAGGTGGTCACCAAGAAGTTCAGCAACCAGGAGACCAGCGTCGAGATCGGCGAAAGTGTGATAGGAGAAGATGTGTACATCATCCAGAGTGGCTGCGGAGAAATCAACGACAACCCAATGGAACTCCTCATCATGATCAACGCCTGCAAGATCGCGTCATCCTCCAGGGTGACCGCCGTGATCCCGTGCTTCCCCTACGCCCGCCAAGACAAAAAGGACAAGAGCCGTGCTCCGATTTCGGCAAAACTCATGGCCAATATGCTTTCGGTCACTGGGGTGGATCACATCATCACCATGGACCTACATGCCTCTCAGATCCAGGGGTTCTTTGATATCCCCGTGGATAACTTGTACGCGGAGCCTGCGGTCCTGCAGTGGATTCGGGAGAACATCATTGAGTGGAGAAACTGCATCATTGTTTCAACTGACGTCGGGGGCGCCAAAAGGGTCATGTCAATCGCAGACAGGTTGAATGTGGAATTTGCCTTGATTCACAAGGAGAGGAAAAAGGCAAATGAAGTGGACCGGATGGTGCTGGTGGGCGAAGTGAAGGACCGCATGGCCATCCTTGTGGATGACATGGCCGACACATGTGGCACCATCTGCCATGCTGCAGACAAGCTACTCTCGGCCGGAGCCACCAAAGTTTATGCTATCCTTACCCATGGGATCTTCTCTGGGCCAGCTATTTCCAGAATAAATAATGCCGCCTTTGAGGCTGTTGTTGTGACAAACACTATTCCCCAAGAGGACAAAATGAAACACTGCTCCAAGATTCAGGTTATTGACATTTCGATGATCTTGGCCGAGGCGATTCGAAGGACCCACAACGGTGAATCTGTGTCTTACCTGTTCAGCCACATCCCACTGTAAATCCAGGATGTGAGTACTTCTGGTACATCTATCAACTAAATAGACTAGACATAGCCCTGCGCAGTGGCAATGTAGACCTTAACTATTTGATGGTCCAGTTCAAAAAAGATGATGAAGACGGCCTTGCGAGCAGCTTAATCCCAGAACGTGTGCACCCCTTGCTGCTTATGCGGAAACATTTCAGTGAAACCACCAAATATATTGGTCCTGTCTGACTTTGCTGCATGGCAGTTGACTTGGCGTACATCTAGCCAAAAAGGGGAGCCAGAGAAATATGAATGTGCCAAAGTTGCTCAGTTTCCAACTTAAATTACATTAACCAACTTAAGGAGATTCATATTATAATTTTCCTTTGGTAGATATGATGTCAAATAGATTCAGGAACTACATCATTTGCAGTGCTTGTATTGGTTTAGAATATAGGATTCGAAGACCTTCCAATACTGTACTAAAAACATTTCAATAAAATCATGCTCCTTCTTTCTTTCAAAAAAAAAATCACTTTGATTAAATTGCATAGCAAATATTTATTTAAATAATTTTAGATATCAATAAATTCCTAGAAATCAAATTATTCATAGTTTGTGAAAAGACAAAATAAAGAGATAATTATTGTGCCATTATTATCCATTTAAACTCTAAACAGCTATGATGCCTTGGAATTGCACCTGTATGCCATAGTTGTTACTTCTAATGGGATGCTGCTTGTGTTTCCTTTGTCAAAAAAATTAGTGTTTTATGATCAAACTATTAACATTTCAAAAAAATTTTTAATGTTTTTCCCCCATTCCGCAGGTTAAGAGGTTTATGGTTGAAAGTTTCTAATTAATGTTGTCATTATTTCTAGAATATTTTCATTTAAAGAAATAGAAATTCAGGTGGTAAAATTATATTCTCCTCTTATTTTCCTTAAATCTATGAAGTTCAAGCTGAGTTTCAAAAATGTCATGAAGTAAATATAACAGTGAGGTATCATCTCACACAGGTCAGAATGGCCATCAACAAAAAATCTACAAATGCTAAATGCTGCATAGGGTATGGAAAAAAGGGAACCTTCATGCACTGTTGGTGGGAATGTAAATTGATACAGCCACTATAGAAAACAGCATCAAGTTTCCTTAAAAAACTAAAAATAGAAATACCATATGACCCAGCAATCCCACTACTGGGCATATTCCCAGAGAAAACCATAATTCGAAAAGACACATGCACCCCAATGTTCATTGCAGCACTATTTACAACAGCCAGGACATGGAAGCGACCTAAATGTCCATCAACAGAGGAATGGATAAAGAAGATGTGGTACATATATACAATGGAATATTACTCAGTCATAAAAAGGAATGAAATTAGGTCATTTGTAGAGACGTGGATGGACATAAAGATTGTCAAACAGCATGCAGTAAGTCGGAAAGAGAAAAAACAAATATCATATATTAACACATATTGTGGAATCTAGAAAAATGGTATAGATGATCTTATTTGCAAAGCAGAAATAGAGACACAGACATAGAGAACAAATGTATGGATACCAAGCGGGAAAGGGTGTGCTGGGAGGAATTGGGAGATTGGGATTGACACATATACACTATTGATAGTATGTATAAAATAGACAACTAATGAGAACATACTGTATAGCACAGGGAACTCTACTTAATGCA
>RJWK010006583.1:0-52038 GCA_004363435.1 Platanista minor | reverse complement strand
AAATAGGATTCAAATCTTTAGATCTTTTATATCTGAAAATAATGGCTATTTTGGTTTATTTTTAACACTCATTAAAGCAGAAACATTATGAATTTTATTCTTAATTTTTAAACATGAAAACATACTAAAAAATATATATATATATATATATATATATATATATATATATATATATATATATATATATATATATATATATATCGCCATCATTTTACAAATGAGAATACTGAATGGAAAATGGCCAAATTGGTAATGGGGGCAGTGGTCGCAAAGCCAGCAGAAAGGAGCAGTTGAAACAGATCCTAAGAAAAGATGTGAAAAGTGGCTATTGGAATTAATGTTTTCTGTAATGAAAGCAGGTATAATACAAGTCAGTGGTCATGGTTCATTTTGTGTCAGCTTGACTGGGTCACAAGATGCCCAAATATCTTGTTAGGCATTGTTTCTGGGTGTGCCTGTGAGGGTGTTTCTGGAAGAAATTAGCATTTGAACAGTAGACTGAGTAGAGTGCATCGCCCTACCCAGTGTGTCTGAGTATCTCTCAATACAGTGGGGCCTGAAAAAAACAAAACTGTAGAAAGGGAAGCTTCACCCCTTACTGTCTGCTTGGTTGAGCTGAGACATTGGTCTTCTGCTCTTGTATTGAGATTTATACCATCAGCCTCCCCTGTTCTCAGGCCTTCAAACTGAGACTAGAATTACACTACCCACTTTCCTGGGTTTCCAGCTTGCAGATGGCAGATCGTGGTCAGCCTCTATAATGATGTGAGCCAGTTTCCCCTCATAATGCATGTGTGTTTTATGCATTTTATATACATATATATACCCTCTTGGTCTGTTTCTCTGGAGAACCCTGACTAATACAATAGTAAAAATGTGTTCACAACAAAAACTAAGACTCAATAAAATGGAAGCAGAGAGTTCTGAATAATCGGAGCTTAGAAAATAGAAACAGACATGTTTTTAGAATAAGTAAAGGAGATATACATGGGAAGTGAAGTGAGAGAATGGGCTCTTTTTTCAGCTTTTTATTGCACATGTAATCAAAAATAATGAAAAAAATCCCAAAGCATTTTTCTTTTAAGATTCTTCATTCTTGAAGTGTGCTAGGAAATCAAAATCATTTTAATTTCATTTTCAAAAAACTTTATCCACAAGAAAAAGGAAACTTTGTTTATAAAAAGATTGAACTATTACTAAAAGTTATGAGTTGGTTTCCAATTGCATTTATTCCAATTGTCTTTCAGTATACCCACAAACACTTTGATTTATATCAGCCATTCTGCTCTATTTTTTTATATTTTCATATGTTTTTGTTCCTCTGTTCCTCCTTTTCTGCCCTCTTTTGTGTTAAGTATTTTTTAGAGTACCATTTAAATTCCTGTGTTACAGTAAACTATAACAGTCTTGCTCCAGTATAGCACAGTTCTACCTCCCACTATGTGTTATTATTACCATATGTATTATACCCATATATATAATAAACTCAAAAATAGTGACATAATTATTGCTCTATACAATTTTACATTCTTAAAAGAAATTATAAAAAAAGAAAAATGTATCTTTAGTCTTTTACAGTTTACCACATAACTTACCATTCCCAGTGCTCTCCACTTTTTTCCTGTGAATTCAAGTTACTCTCTCATATCATTTTCTTTCAGCTTGAAGAAATTTCTCTGGTATTTCTTGTAAAGCAAATTTGCTAGCAGTACATCACCTCAGTATTTGTTTATTTAAGAAATGTCTTTTTTTTGGCCTCATTTTTGGAGGATAGTTTTGTTGGATATAGAATTCATGGTTGACAGTTCTTTCCTTTCACCATTTTGAATATATCATTCCATAGACTTCTGGTGTAATGAGACAACAGATGTTAATCATACTGTTGTTTCTCTGTATGTTGTGTTGTTTTTCTCTTGTCATTTAAAATTTTCTCTTTGCTTTCAGCATTTTGACTATGATATATCTTAGGTGTTAATCTCTTCATGTTTATCCTACCTGGAGTTCATTGAACCTGGGTCAGTAGATTAGCATTTTTCATGAAATATTTTATCTAACATTATTTTTCTTCTGCTGGGATTCCTTTTACACATATGTCAGTATATTTCATGTCTCACAGGTCTCTGATGCTCTCTTCATTATTCCGCAATCTTTTTTCTCTTTTCTTCAGATTAAATAATTTCTGTTGCTCTATCTTGAAGTTCACAGATTCATTCTTCTACCATCTTAAATCTTCTATTGATCTCCCCTATACATTTTAATTTATTATACGTTTCAACTCTAGAATCTTCATATTTTACAGTTTCTATATCTCTGTTGTTTCCTCATTTGATTTTTAATATCTTTATTTTTGAACAGTTTTAGATTTAACAGAAAGTTTCAAGAATCATAGAGTTCACATATACCTCACACCCAATTTCCTCTGTTGTTAATGTATTTGTCACAACTAATAAACCAATATTGATACATAATTATTAACTAAAGTCCATACTTTATTCAGATCTTCATTTTTTACCCAATGTCCTTTCTCTGTTCCAGGGTCTCATCCAGGATATCACATTATATTAAGTTCTTATGTCACCTTAGACTCTTCTAGACTATGACAAATTCTCAGCCTTTTCGTGTTTTTGATGACTTTGACATTTTTGAGAGTACTGCTTAGTATTTTGTAAAGTGTCCTTCAGTTCAAATTTGTTTGATGTTTGTCTCATGGTTAGACTGAAATTATGCACTTTTTGGAGGAGGATCATAAATTAGTTTTATCCTCATCACATCATGGGTACATAGAATAATAAACATGAGATGTCACTGATGATATTATCCTTGATCACCTCACTTTGGAAGTATGTGCAGTTTCTCTACTGGAAAGTTACTCTTTTCCAGCTTTTCATACTGCACTTCTTAGAAACAAGTAACTATGCACAATCCACACTTAAAGTGGAGGAAATTAAATTCCACCTCTTTGAGATAGGAATATCTTCATAAATTATTGGAAATTCTCCTATTTGGGAGATTTGTTTGTTTTTCCCATTTATTTAATAATTTGTTTGTACCCATATAGATATAAATATAATACACGAGATAATGTATTATCAGTAATACATTATTAAAATATACAAATACTTATATATTTGTAAAATATATTCTTAAATGTATATGAAAAATAGTGTATATTTAATGATATATTAAATTTAATAAGCTATAGTTAACACATGTATAATAAGTTAAATAATAAAATAATATTTAATAAATGTATATTAAATATACAAATATAGTAAATTATCAAATAAAATGCATTTACCTGTATCTTTCTGGTTTTTCAATATGGCTGTCATTTGAAACATTATTTATGTAGGTTATTATTATTCAATCAGATAAAGAAAAATTTTGTCAAATGACCTTTTAAAAACAAACAAGATTTCCTGTTTAGATTGATTATTTAGTTTTTGCTGTGAATTATCCATGTAATCCATGAAGATTTACTCCTATATTTTTACTCCTTTGTTTCTTCTAAGGAGGGATCCAGCTTTATTCTTTTGCATGCGGATATCTAGTTATCACAGAATCATTTGTTGTGAAGACTATTCTTTCCTCCTTGAATTGTCTTAACCTCTCAAACAGATTAAATCCTCACATTTATTGATAAAAAATCACTGATCTTGCTTTGTTGACATCTTTGCTCTTTAAAGGCGATGTGCAGGCCAAGTGGACCTGAGATCTGTTTCCATGGAGAAGCTGACACTGTCTTCTCCCTTAACAGGCATCTTCCTGTGTGTTTGGTCCAAAAGCCTGATCCCTGCTGAATGGCAGCCATTGCTTCTATTCCATACTATCCTCCCTACTTCTACATTAGTACTGGACAATTCTAAGCAATACACCACCAATTAACATTACCCTGGGAGCAACTCTCACTTCACTTTTCAATACAGCACATTTTGGGTGATGAGACCCTTGCAGAAGTGAGAGATTGCTGTTAGATAGTGTGCATGGTCAAGAACCAAAGTGGGTGAAACCAACACGTGCTATAGAAGGTCAGAAGGAAGCTGAAAGCAACTCACCCCCGACAACACCCAGGGCACAAACCTGTTCCCTGTTTTACACAGATGCAACCACCAGAAGACTAAGGTGCACTGACCATAATTTCTTCACATTATTTGTTTTCATAGAAAGGACATATTAATCACGATGATCCTCCCTCTGTCCCCTGCAAAGAGCTACAGTTATGCTGAAAAACCAATGTTCCCAGTGCCAAACCACCCTCCTATTACTGCAACCCCAAGATGCTTACTGATTCCAGGTCAAAAGTGTTTATTGGTGGCCCTGTTTGCCCCATTTCTTTTACTGATCACCCCCCATCCCTAGTTTTTTGCATTGTTACAAGTGATTCCATCTTCCAGTTGAGAGGTTGCACAGGAAAGGGAACAAACAGATGATTCCTATGAGAGGCCAGGGCTTTTTGTCATTCATTATCTGAATCTCCATTCAAAAAGTAGTGATTCAATACAAGCTATTGGTTAATGCTGTAGTGACAACAGGGTATAGAGCCCCTCTCTCAGGGGCCATACCATCTGGTTGATAAGATGAAACATTCACATCCCAAACAGTTCAAATTTACCACAAAGTAGCATGTGGACAAGGGCCAAAATGAACTAGAAAAGAAAGATTCAACAAGAACTCTTTGGCACAAAGCCTAGAATATGGCTGAGGTCAGTAAATGTTTCCATTATTAATGTTGATGAGAACAAGAAGGACAACAGTGTATCAAGTACGAGTCCGAAGGAAAGTGGTGTTTGAGACCACTCTGTTCTAAACTGGAAGAAGAAATTCTTTTTTACCTTCCGTCCGAAGGAAAGTGGTGTTTGAGACCACTCTGTTCTAAACTGGAAGAAGAAATTCTTTTTTACCTTCCTGGAAGAGCATTTGGGAGGGTTATTTCCCTCTTGAGGGCACTTAATTGATTCTATAAAACTATAAAAGAGACAGAGCTGCAAAACTTGAGCTCGATTCCTAGAGTATCTAAAGGTTATTTCACATTTCACAAAGCAGCTGAGAGAGATTTGAAAGGCCCCAATGTTGAAGTTACCTGTTCTGGATTTGAATCCTTTTTCTTCCACAGACTATCTTTTTTTTTTTTTTTTTAATTTTCTTTTTTTAAATTGAAGTATAGTTGATTTACAATGTTGTGTGAATTTCTGCTGTATAGCAAAGTGTTTTTTAAATTCTTTTCCATTATCGTTTATCACAGGATATTGAATATAGTTCCCTGTGCTATACAGTAGGACCTTGTTGTTTATCCATTCTATATATAATGGTTTGCATCTGCTAACCAAACTCCCAATCCATCCCTCCCCCAACCCCTTTGGCAACCACAAGTTTGTTCTCTATGTCTGTGAGTCTGTTTCTGTTTCATAGATAGGTTCATTTGTGTCATATTTTAGATTCCACATATAAGTGATATCATATGGTATTTGTCTTTCTCTTTCTGACTTACTTCACTTAGTATGCCAATCTCTAAGTCCATGCATCTTGCTGCAAATGGCATTATTTCATTCTTTTTGATGGCTGAGTAATATTCCATTGTATATATGTACTACATCTTCTTTATCCATTCATCTGTCAGTGGACATTTAGACTGTTTCTGGGTCTTGACTATTGTGAGTAGTGCTGCTATGGACATAGGAGTGCATATATCCTTTTGAGTTATAGTTTTCTCCGGATATATGCCCAGAAGTAGGATTGCTGGATCATATAGCAACTCTATTTTTAGTTTTTTGAGGAACCTCCATACTGTTTTCCATAGTGGCTGTACCAATTTACATTCCCACCAACAGTGTAGCAGGGTTCCCTTTTCTCCGCACCCTCTCCAGCATTTATTATTTGTAGACTTTTTAATGATGGCCATTCTGACTGGTGTGAGGTGATACCTCATTGTAGTTTTGATTTGCATTTCTCTAATAATTAGCAATGTTGAGCATCTTTTTATGTGCCTGGTGGCCATCTGTATGTCTTCTTTGGAGAAATGTCTATTCAGGTCTTCTGCCCATTTTTCAATTGGGTTGTTTGTTTCCACAAAATATCTATGTGCTCAACTTTTTAATCTTAGGGTTTTAGCTCTTTCATCTGTAAAATGGGAATAAAAATTCTTATCTCCCAGAATTGCTGTGAGATTTATTAACATAAGAGAAAGTGATTTACATCTATTAGCTACTAAATTACCAATGAATGTGGAGTTAATAGTTTTTTTTTTTTCTTAGCCTGTGCTTCCTTTCATTGACTGCAGAAACTGTTAATCTATACTTAGACCAAGCAAATTAATAGTATCATTACCTTTTGCTTCAAATGATTTAAATTTGAATCTTGAATCTTAAGAAAAGTCAACTGCATTGTAGACCTGTCTGAAAATATGAATACAGTTAGATAATCACAAACAAAAGAATGTTCCCCATATGTAACAGAGCCAGCAAAGTGCTTCATAGAAAAAAATTCCATGGTCTAATGACCTTTTCCCGAAAAGCTGTATTGGGGTCACTCTATAATAAAAATTCAATGGCCCACACTGCAGTGGACAATTGACACATTTGAACACAACCCATGTTTGGGGGAATTTCTTTGCTTTTGAGTACTTGTATTTATATGCCTAGAAGCAGTCATATGCCCTTGGACTCACCAGTAAGGCATGTTGAAATTTCTATCTGGAAGCCAGTAACAAAGAAAAAGCAAGAGCCACAGAAAGCCACTTGGCAACTGTACTGGATCCAGTTTGTATGCTCTCCCCAGATTCACTCACCATGCTGTAATATAAAGAAAACTGTATTTAGTCTCTGTCCCCAGTAGTCTCATAACTATTCCAGGGGTTCAGATTCTTTTGGCATAGAGCTTTGAAAAACCTTCCTGAGTGATAGAAGGGTCTTTTTTTTATTCATAGTAAGCCCCTTTGGACCACACTTGAGTTTACGCTAACAAAGCCCCTAGCTTTCTTCAGGCTGGGGGCTAATTGCCAGAAAAACTAACAACATGATAAGAAGGTTGGAACTTCAGCCCTACCTCCTGATCCCCAGAGAGGGAAGTGTGGCTGGAGATTGAGTTCAAGCACATGGCCAATGATTCAATCATGCCTCCATAATGAAAGCTAGATTAAAAACCCTGAACAGTGAGGCTCAAAGAGCTTCCTGGATAGTGAACATATTAACATTCCAGGAGGGTGGCACACCCTATGCCATGGGGACAAAACTCCCCTCCCCCCACCCCCCTGCCCTGATCTTGGGCTGTGTCTCTAACATTTGGCTGATCCTGAGTTCTATCCTTTATAATAAACCTGTAATTGTAAAGTATAGCACTTTCAGTGAGTTCTGTGAGCCTTTCTAGAGAATTATCAAACCTGACAGTGGATCATGGAAACACCCAGTTTATAGCCAGCTTGTCAGAAGTATGGGTGCACCCCAGGACTTTCAGCTGTCTGAGGTGAGGACAGTCTTATAGGACTGAGTCCTTAGCCTATGAGATCTGTTACTAAATTCTGGTAGTTAGTGTTAGAATTGACACTTTGCCTTTAGCTTGTAGGATTTGTGCTAACTCTAGGTCACTAACATCAGACCTGAGTTGAATTGTAGCATGCCCAGGTAGAACTGGAGAACTGCTGTTGGAAAGTACACGCCTACTGCAGGATTCAGATTCTTGCTTATTTTGTGCTTGGAGAAACCCCAGTGATGGCTCACATTGTTCCTGCTTCATCTACCAGTACTCCATTTTCTCTGCCTTCCCCAGTGGTGCATGCTGGGCTCCAGCATGGCCTCCATTGCCCCCACCCTGGTGCGGGCTGCAGCAGCTCCAGGACTAAGGTCCAAACCTACCAGACTCTTGGAAACTCTGGCTGCTCTAGCAGTTTCATGGAGGGTCCAGATAATACAACCCCAGTGTCTTGTGGGATATCTTTCACCAGAGAAGGAATAAGCAGGTATATCACCCATATTCCCTGCCACCAAGGAATTTTGCAAGATACAGTGTTTGCTTATGACCTCTCTAGAGACATCCCACATATATAAATAAACACTGAGTTTTTGTGTGAAGTTTTAGCCAGTTCAATAATGCACTGCTTTCCTGTTTTTATTCTCTAGTCTTGCTTTCCAGGATTGCACCCACCCTTAAAGCATTAGAATGTAAGTTTTTCCTTAGACTTTATTTTCTAGGGAACCTGAAATAAGACAGAAGTGTAGCTAGTAAAATCCTGTATTAAAGGGATCTGTGGCTGATGGCCTGCTTGTAGCATTCCCATGTCCAGGGTCTGCAATGTGAACTGCAATAGCTGTGCCAACTTCGGAGGCAGGATGGGCTCTGATGGAATCATCTAGAAGTATATTTAGGCATTGTCCCTGGTTGTATAACACACAGACATGTTTTTATGCCCCTCCTATAAATGTATTTACAGCTAAAAATCCTGTCTCATAGAAAAATAATGAAAAATTATAAGCATTATTAGCTACCAAAACCTTCCTATCTTGGAGGTGATAGGATGTCTTTATTATGTAATGATAATGATGGTTGAAGGCCAGTGTATTTGTTTTTAAAAATATCTTTATTTGGCAAAGTAAAAATTACCCTGCTTTTCTAAAATAAAACCCCAAAGAAGTGGTTATCAAATTCAAAAACTCTTGGAACCACTAGGTTTCCCCATTAGAGGACAGGGTCCTAGCTATCCATTCTGTGGCTTTTCTTTGACCCAGATATAAGACCCACTGAGGCTGCCCTTTTCCACAACTATGAAAAGGAGTAATTAATTGGGGGTTTAGGGACGGTTGGTGAACCAGGGGAGGTGAATAGTTTCCTCTTGTTAGGTATTCATCAGGGATACAACAGGGAAATTACTCACTAGATTGAGACTATGAAAAAAAATTATAGAAGACATCTTTCTCACACAGCCACTATCTCTCTTCCTACATTTCCCATGTAGAAGTCAGTTACACTGTAAAATATCAGATAATTAGGTCACCTCTGTCTAGTGTTAGTAGGGCAGTGCATTTACTGAGTCCGTATCTTCCAGAGCTCTTCTGCTAAATGAGACTATAATTGTTTTCTTAAAAAAAAAAAAACCAACAAAAAACACTTATGGGGAAACCAGAGGAGGCAGATTTCTGGTTATAGTGGAGGGAAAATGTAGGCTAATATTCTCCCACACAAAAAACATAAAACTGAACAAAATTGTCAAAAATGCAACTGTTTCAGTGTTCTGGAAATTGACCAAAGCAAAGGCAAATGACAAATTGAAAAGTGTTTCTTTAGGAAAAACTGCTAGAACTTTGAGAACGGGTGGGACTGTTCAACTGTCATGCCTGAAGCTGCACCCATCTACTCCCTGGCTCCAACTCGCTTACTCGGTGCTAGAGTATGATCAGGGTGGGGCTAGCCATAAAAACCAGCAACCTTGGTTGGTTGACATGATTTGGAGCAGATGAAGTCCATACCGAGCAATGTTGTCAATGAAAGTAATAAACTTGGTAGACAACAAAAGAGTTCTGCTTGCCTGAGGTTGCAATCTGAGTGAGAATGGTAGACCAGCTGTAAGTTTAACAAAGAGATTTTAGTGAAAATCATAGAACAGTTGTATATGCTCTTCATACATCCTATCTTCATACATTTCTAACCACTGCTGCCATGTGCAGGGGAGACGTTAGAGGTCCTGGCAGAGGGTAGGAGCTGAGGCAGACTTCACGAAGCCTGAACTTTGAATGCACTTTGAATCCACAAGGAGAGGGTAGATGCATTAGGATGCACCATTTAAGCACAGCATCTGCTCCATCACTGGCTGAGCAATCAGCAACAGAGACACTGTGCCGACTCAGGAACAATTCTAACAAGCCAAGTGAAAAAATAAAAATAAGAATAAAAAAATTTAAGTAGAAACATCAGTGACTGCACACTGTTGGAGAGACTAATTCCACAAACTGAATTAAGGTGAGTTAAAAAAAAAAATCCCCACAAATCTGAATCCAGATTTGCTACAGTATTTTACCTAAAATATTCAGCTTTCAACAACAAAAAAATGAGACACTTAAAAGAAACAGGAAAGTGAAAGCCTTACTCAGAAAAAAAAAGCAGCTACATGTTGACATTAGCAAAGATGTTAAATAACTGTCTATATATAACTATTACAAATACATTCAAAGAGTTAAAGGAAAATATAATGACAATGTGAAAACAAATAAAAATACCCAGCGCTCAGATCTTGGTTTCTAATGGCATTCTTCAATAATAAAAGCATGCAGGAACCATTGAAGAAATTGTTGAAACTGGAAATATACAAGATGAGCCTGGAGTAACTTGTAGTGTAAGAAAATAAGGAAGTACTCAAAAAACAAAAGTAATCTTAGGGATTCTAAGCCCTTATACTCAGCCCACATTAAGCCTCCAAAAATTCATTAGAAGTTCAGCTGTTTTTCTTCTTATCCGTAACTATGACTCTTTTCTCTTTCTCTCTGTTCTACCAAAGGTGAAAATAGCCATGGTTCCCATCAAATTGCTTTGCATTCTCATCTTTCTGGCAGACTTAAAATGATAGTGATTTTGTAAATTATCTGGCTTTTTAGTGGGAATAACATTTTCTTGTGACTTTCCACATCCTAAATAGAGATGAACTTTTTCTAAATATTTGAAATAGTTCTCAAACTCTTACCAAAGTCATCTCCTAAAGTTCTGTCATACAGGTGTTTCTGCTGGAATCTTCTCTCTACTCATTTGCTTGGAAATTTCCACTTATTCTTCAAAACTTCAGTTACCTTTTACTTCCAAAATGTATAATTCAGGGTTTCTCAACTTCTATTGACATCTAGGGCCAGAAAATTCTTTGTTGTGGAGTCTGTCCTGTGCATTGTAGGATGTTTAGTAGCATCCCTGGTCTCTACGTACTAGATGTTAGTTGCACACCACACTCCTCTGATTGTGACAACCAAACTGTCACCAGACATCCCCAAATGTAGAGAACCACAGGTATACCTTGATCCTTCTTCTGGGGTCATTGCAAGGGGCAGCTCTTATTTGCTTTTGTTCTCATGTTATCTTGGATCTACTTATCATTTTGGCACTTATATTTTCTTTTATTTGCCTGTTCTCTCTCTCTCTCTCTCTCTCTCTCTCTCTCTCTCTCTCTCTCTCTCTCTCTCTCTCTCTCTCTCTAACACACACACGTTTATCTCAGGTGAAAAGTAATTATTATTTAGAAACTTCCGATGCATTGAAGAAGGTAAGTGTTAAGAGGTAGAGAGGTAGGGAGAGAGTTGATGGGTGTGATGATGTAAATAATTTGGAAAAGCTTAGAAAAGCTAAAGGTCTATGTATAAGAAAAGGGAAAGATCCAGGGGAAGGGATGTGTACATATGTGTATTTGTGCATATGTATGTGTTGGCATGGAAATACGAAGGGGAGGGAATAGCCATCCGTCCTGGAAGAGGGCTTTGGGTTGGAGGCAGAGAACTTAGAGAAAGTAATGGAAAAAAGGGCTGTGAGGAAAATAACTTTTGGCGATTGAAATTGTGATTTTTTTTTTTTTGCGGTACGCGAGCCTCTCGCCGTTGTGGCCTCTCCCGTTGCGGAGCACAGGCTCCAGACGCGCAGGCTCAGCGGCCGTGGCTCACGGGCCCAGCCGCTCCACGGCATGTGGGATCTTCGCGGACCGGAGCACGAACCCATGTCCCCTGCATCGGCAGGCGGACTCTCAACCACTGCGCCACTAGGGGAGCCCTGAAATTGTGATATGAAGAAGTTAAAGAGGTCTAGTCAGGATTCTTGTTGAGTTTTGCCATGTAGTATAAAATTGACATTCTCATTCTACCTAAAAAATCTTTATCATTGCAGAGTTGGATTTGCTTTTTAAGGTTGCAAAGGAAGTTCCAAGTCCTGCTTTGAGGTAGACAAGATGTTGATAACAGCCCCTGGGTTGGGGGAGGTGTATAGTTCTTATTTGTTTTTTTGTGTTGTCTTCATGCTCTGTTTGCCACTTGAAGCCTCAGTGTACCCCTAGTATAGAGCAGAGTTTACGGCACATAGTTGACTCTCAATATCTGTTGTATAGGTCCATGGATGAGAATTACCTTCTCTCTGAAAAGTGATAAAATGAGCAGTGAATATTATTCTCCCAACTTCTGGGGAAAAGTAATAGCTTGACCATGCAACCTGGGAAAAGGACCTTCTGTGTATTTCTCATCCTCAGATGCCAGGTGAGAACTGGTACTCTTAGGATATAAAGTAGGAGCGGGAGAAAGAGAAAGAGGGGGAGGAATAACATTTATTGAGAATTTACAAACACTTCATCAATTTAAGATTGAAAGATGCACCAAAAAAGTCAATTATAATTTTAATGTCAATCATCATTTCTAAGACAGATGGAAATTTCATAGATATTTAAATGTGAAATAAAAGTTAATATTAGAATTGGAAGTATGGTTAATGTCATGCACTCTTCTGAGTCACTTGAATAGTTAACTCAATTTTACCACTACCCTATGAGGAATCTTATTATTAGATGGCAGAATGATCTCTAAGTTTGGGGCCTTGATTTATCCCAGGCTATGAAGTCCTTGGAAAGCCAAATCCCCCATATATGATGAAAGATCCTTTGGTAATTCCGGTGGAAAACTGTTCCTGAAAGATATAAGGACTGAAGCTGATCAAAAGTATCTAAGAAAGAATGAGTGGTGGTGAGCCTAAAGACCATTTTCTAGAAATCTAAATGGGGAAGAATAAATAAGTGGATATCTCATTCAAAAGTATTCCATGATGTTAACATAACCCACAGATTGTGGGGCATGAAACAGTTAAAACATTTTTAAGTGATGAAAAGGGCTTCTGTACCAGGACAGCAGTTTGAATGGGTGCCATAGCATTTGAATACCAAGCAAGACCCCTTTCCTTTTGCTCTACAGCTGTGGACAGAGAGGGACATTTCTATGGGGAGCGTACTGGGGGAGGGGGGTCTAGAGAAAGAGTTTGTTGTTCCTGAGAGGACAGATATCTCAGCATGCTAAAAGTCTTTCCTTCCCTCCCAACCTCCACCCCAACTCCACAAAAGCTTGGGAACATCACGCTGAGAGGAGAATCAACAAAGACAAAGAAAATTAAGGAAATGCAAGAGGGAAAGCAGACAGGGGAGATGGGGGCCATCTGACGGAGAAACTTAAACCAGGGTGGTTAGAAGTGTAGATTCTGGAACATGAGAGCTTGCATCTGAAACCTGGCTCCCTCTGTTCAGCAGCTGTGACGGGGGTAGCCGCTTAGCTTTTCCAAACCTCAGTTTTCTCGTCTGCGAAACACAGATGATAATAGTGTCTACCTCATTGGGATGGTTGTAAGATTGTTAACGTAGTGACTGGCACAAAGTTAAGTACGAGATAAGCATTAGCTGTGGTTATTCTTAAAAAAATTAGCATGCCTCTCAGATAGATATATAGATATGGGTAGACATATTAGTACACATAGTAACCCTGTGTGCATGGCTGAGCAATGTCTGTACAATCGAAGAAGGAAGGAAAGTAGCCAGGCGCAGAAGACATGACTGGCAAGTTTGTTGACATGTGACCGAAAAGCCAAGGCAAAGTCCCCTAGAACAAAGTTCTCACCCTCTTTGGCAGGACACGGTGGCATGTCATGGATAGCTAGGGGCAGAATTACAACTGGCTTCCCCAGCAATTTCTTGTAAACTGTAGCAAGTGACTGTAACTGATAGGAGTACATTGCAAATAGACATTATCCTTCAGTGGTGTAGCCGCAAACATCACTTTTTTAGAGCAGTGGCTTTCGACTTGGGCTGCACAACAGAATCGTCTGGGGAGCTTTTAAAAATGTTCGGATTTCTAGACCCCCCCCTCCAGACCAATTGAATTGGAATCTCTGGGAGATTTAGTCATCCGTATTCTAAAGGGCAGCCAGCACTGAGAACCATTGCCTTAGAGCAGTGGATCTCAAGCTGGAGTGTGTATCATAACCACGTGGAGAGCCCACCCCCCGAGTTTCTGATTCATTAGATCTAGGGTGGGACCCAAGTATCAATGTCCTTCAGCCAAAGACCACCAGGAACACACCTGTAGTTAAATAAGTTGGATTTATTATTTGCTGCAGGGAGAGGAAACACACACCTTGGGAAACCATGGATGTGTTAGGAAGATACTATTATAAGATATGGGCTTTAGTTTTGTGATTTGAGGGATACAGGTGGGAGTTTGCTCTAGATTGGATGCTGTCAGAAAACAGGGATGATTCTATGAGTGGATATCTCAATAAGTTTTATCTTTAGGGAGGGGAGACTCGCAAGTGGATAAGCTATAATTGGTAGAGAAATAGCAGCCACTCATTTTGGCCAAGAGAGGGGATGTTTGGTAACTTGTGGGCTGCACAATGACCTTGGTTTTGTCTGTATTTAGATAAAATTATGAAGTGGCCTTGTTTTGTCTTATTTTATCCTGGTCTCAGAGTAACATTGCATGGGGTTAGTGTTTGTGAGATTGTTTCTGTTCAGTAGGGGAATCACATGGCCCACGGTGAGTGCGAGGCCAGCTTTCAAGTGTCAGGTACCGCCCACTCCTCTTTTGCTCCTTTCTCACAAGTTCCAGGTGATGTGGTACCACTGGTCCAGAGACCACCAGCCTTTGAGAACCACTGCTGGAGAGGGTAAAAAGACCTGAGACCTATGTTTGGAACAGGCACATAATAAAAATACATGAACACAGCCTTAAAAAGCCAGGGCACAGAGTTTCAGGGGAACAACAAAACAAAATAAGAATAACAGAGCCTGGCAAATAATGTAGCTTGGGGAAACTGAGTCCAGCACAGATGAATGCAACACACCACCTTTAAAGAAGAATGAGGCTGGTGTGTCTGGTTGTGCTCTTCCTCTTCAGCTCCCAGCTGCCTTCTTGACCAACTTCCAGGCCCGGGCCTTTGTGCCTGTTTCCTTTGCCTGGTAGTGGGTCCATTTTTACCTCATTGTTGCTCATTCTTCATGTATCCTTTTCAAAAGCCCAGAGCCACCCCTCACACTAAATTTAGGCTCCCTCTTCATCACCCTCTTTTCCTTCAATGCACCAATCAGGATTTTAAATCAGATATTTACTTTTATGATGGTTGATTGAACATCTGTCTCCCCCACTCAACTGTGAGCTCCCTGTGGGTAGAGACCATGCTTAATTTGCTGACCACTGTCTCTTTCCCTGCCGGCGCTTTTCTGAAAGACCCCCTTCCTTCCACAGCATGCACTGAATCACAGATGGGGCCTTATTTCCCTCTATCCAGCCCAATCCATACTGCGTCTTTAAAAAATTATTTATTGCTTTGGCTTGTCGGTGACACTCTTCTCTGTTTTTCATTGCTTATATAGAGCCTATCAAACACTTTATATTTTTCTCTGATTACTTCCATGAAAAATGTATAGTGCTTGCTGAAATCTACACGAGCAAAAGAAACGTTGAGTTTCACATCTAACAAATCACGATTTGTTGTCAAGCTCGCCCGGTCTTGACTCAATCTCATGGTGGCTCTTTTAGATGCAGTTTTATGAGAGCTAGTAAGGACTATCTTTCAAATAAAAATTTTCCTTCAGGCATTTCATTTGTTTGAAACATTGCTTGGGTTTGTCGTTTCAATTAAGTGTTCTGACACACTTCCCTTCCTTCTGGGGCCGGGCTTGCTAAAGCAGCCTTCTTGGCTATGGATCTGGGATGAGAGAAGAGATGTTGCCAAGAATGAGATCCAGCGGAGCCTCAAGAGTTTTAAATTTCAGGCCAAAATGGGTCCTGTTCAGATCTGGTTTAGCTGGCTCCTGGATTCTGAATGCAAATGCTTCAAAATGCTCATAAAATGGTAACAGAAGACTCTGTGGACATCAAATGGCACTCACAGAACATCACTTTAATGAGTTAAGCGAAATGAAACAGGAACATATGGATTCCATTGTCCTAAAAATGCACAGGGGGTTAAAATAAAGGCAAATAAATAAGTTCCTTGGTGACATGTGTTTTGGGGTTTGCTGAACCAAACACATTGGAAAGTTCTCCAAGACATTTATTAAGTCTAAAATGCAGCTGGCTTCACCCACTCCCTCATGTGTGGTCAGTGACTTGGTATGCCTACTCTTCCCTTGCACTCTCAGAGCCGTTTGCTCTTTGCCTAAGATGGAGCCAAGCTCACTGTCATTAGTATATACAGATGTGAACAAAGCTCCATCTTCCCGGAGCCTCAGGGAACATGTGTTCCCCAAGCGGAGAGAAGAAATGCTTTCTTTTCTCTCTACGCCAGCCCATCCTCCCTTTCCTTGGCTCACATTCTCTTCCAAAGCCTTGCCTCTTCCCTGTACAGGACCAGAGGGGTGATCAGTGGACATCCTAGGTGGAGCTGACCTCCAATACAGGCCTGCGAGCCTCAAAAACTTGAACTGGGTTGATTGTGCTGATTCCTACAAGCCCCTGAGCATTCTTTAACTGTAGACCCTTGCAGGGGTCTACTGTTGCCATAACAGCCTCCCCTTGTCTGCTCCTGCCTCCCAAGTACCCATCCTTGCAAATGTGAGAAGGGCTTCCTTCCATAATTACCCATTAGCTCAGAGGCTTCTTGAGTGGGAGAAGTAGGTAAACTATCATTTTGCCTCCAACTGTGCTCTTCTTTTAGACTTTTTGTATGAGCATGGGCTTTATTTTCCTGTGGTATGTAAGTAATACACTTTACCACAGCAATAAAAAATGGTTCTGCTGCCTTTGTCTCAGACACCCATCCATCGGAGAGAGCCTTTTGGCCATGTTCTGTAGGCCGTCAAAATCACTGGCCCCAAAAAAGCTTCAGAAAAATCATTGCCACCTCCTTTGAAAAGGTAAAATGGACATTTGGGGATCCCTAAAGGCTTCTTGTTTCCTTATGACTCTTTACTGCCTCACAACTCCAGGAAGTAACTATCCCAGGCTGGAGCCAAGAATCAAGAGCTTCTGTGCACAATGTGATCCCCAGAAAAGGCTTTGAGCAGAGGATCCCCTGCTTTGTTTTCTTCCAGGTGAACAACCCAAAACACACAGGGGGCCATCCCTTCCCTGAACAAAGTGAGTACGGAGAGGCAGTCAGTACACGCTGGAGCGTCAAGTACAATTTGTTTGGCTTTTGGGGATGTGTCACTCACCTGATGGGAAAGAAGTGGCTTAGATTCCTATGCTGAGTTTTGGTTTGGTTTTTCCTGCTCTAATCTTTTCTCCTTCTGCTCAACTCTGTCTTGTTCCCTAATGCTTTGTGGCTTGTTTTTAAAATATATATCAGTGTTTTTCTTGGGTCAAGAGAATGAGGGCATGGGGAAAAGGGTGTCAGAATGTTGGATAAGGAATGAAATGTTAGTTCAGATGGACAAGAGGCCAATTATCACTAAGGGGAAAGTCAAGAATGACTTTTTGGTCCTGGAGTCCTGACCAGCTACTAGTAGAACGGTAGTCATGTTCACTCTTGTCAGAAACAGCTAAAAAAGGGATCAAGAATATATTAAAGGAGAATAAGTTTCCCTCACTGTGTTCCCTGGAGCCTCTTTGTTCCAGCTTCAGTCCTTGTTCAGCAAATAAAAGAGGAATTTGAATGCTGAGGGTTAAAGGGAAGCCTGTTCTTCTCTATTTAATATATGGAAGAAAGAGCTGAGAACATTCTTCCTTGACATAACATGATCCCTGTCAGGCTCCTAGTCAATAAGGCAGGGTGAGATCTCCTGGTGTGCAGGCCCATCACACACAAAAATGTGTCTAGAGACTCCCACCTCTATCTCCATGCACTGTCAAGCTTTCCAAGATCTCTCAAGATTTTCAGAGGAACGTTTGCATAATCTACACTTCCTCACTGTTGTCTGTCATTTGCTGTTGTGTAGGACTGCAGCAACTCCCTTCCCCCTCACCCTCATTTTTCCAGTTGTGCACTATGCTCACAGCCAATGCCAAATTCAATTTCTGTAAAAAAAAAAAAAAAAAGAAAAAAAAGAAAAATGAGATTCAATTTAACCAAGCAAGCGGTTGAATTTAAGACTACAAAAACAGACAACCTTGTGCATCTCCTGTATACAATCCGAGAAGGCCTTAAAATGTTCTTTTTATTCTTATTCAAAGAACGACTAGACAAGATTGACCAGGGACCATTCTGGGGAGCGTTCTTTCCTGGATGGCAGAGGGAACGGGAGGATGACCTCATAAATTTCTTCCATCACTAATTTTTACGACTCTTTATGGGAACATTGGCTTTGTAGGCTTTTACCCAGGGTAAGCTGGCATTCTTTGTGGGGAAACCATTTACATAGCCGCATAGCCCTGTGAAATACTTTATTCAGCCAGATTGCATACAGGGTGAGTGAAAAAGCAGACTCATTTTCTCAGTAAACACACCTGCCTTCACAAATTGCTTTCTTTTGCCTGAGCTCTGGCGACATTTTGAGAAATGACTCTGCAATCAGTGAAAATAGGGATGAAAGGACAGTCTTCATCTGTTTGTTCTTTACCACCTCTTCCCCTTCCCTAAATAAGATGAACTAACCAGGTTTTACCTGCTGAAGCGTATGAGGACATTGAGTCTGTCTCTGACATCCTGCTACCACATTGATTATCTTGCTTTGTGTTTTTGGTTCATAACATCAACATGAATGTGGCAAGAACATAAGCTTCCAACTCAAATGATGATGTTCTGAAACTGTTTGCCTTGATGCACCTGCCATGAAATCTTATCAAGCCCTTTCTAGAATTTTCTTTACATAGTTTCTCCATAGATGGGCATTTTTTTCCTGTTTAGCCTACTTTATCTGTCTGTCCTAAGTCCTCTTATCTCTCTTATTTCTTTGCAGTACATGCCTAGGTTTTGTCTGACCAACCTAACTCACTCTGGCCCTGTTTTCTGGGAGCGGCTACTTCTTCTCCTACACCACATTCACATTCTTACAAGGGGCGCAGCTGAATCATGACCTCACTCCAACCTCACCCCATCCCCAGCACCAACCCTCAGGCACTGTCGATTGGGCAACAGTGGGCACCTGATTCAACCTGAACCAATTAGAAACTCTCCTTTGAGAATTTAGATTCAAACCTGTCAGGCTGGTCTCCTAGACAAAGGAGATACAACATTGTAAACTTTTGGCTATTGAGTGTTATAGGAAGGAATAGAATTTTCTACACATTGGGAAAGAGAGAAAGCTGGCCTGCAGGTACAAAACAAGCAGATAGATCGGGAGAAACATAAATGAGATAAAAGTTGGAGAGAGGATGCCTCTGGGAGTCCCAAGGTCTCCCTTTTAAAGCCTGGCTATTATGCTTACCTGTGGGTCCAATGAGTTAGTCTTGTATAATAATAATAATAATAATGTTTCCTTTTACGATTAAATTTGCTAGAAGTGGCATCTGTTATTTACAACCCAAAGAATGGGTAACTAATCTATCTTCCAGATATCCTCTTATAGCATATGTGAAGCTACTTGACATAATTTGACATTGATCTGCCTACAGTGACCACCCGGTCTTCTCTGACTAGATAGAGATCATTATCCTTCATGATGCAGTGGTCATCTAATGAACCCAGTAGCTCCCTGAATGTGGTCAAGGTTTCTCATCGCTGAGACCTGGCACAATAGGAGTTCGACGCAAAAGCACCATAAAATGTCGATGGGGTCGAATTATTCTTTGGTTGACTCTGCTACTTAATTTTCACCACTGCTGATCCATCATTTTGTGATCCATTCTCTTGTGTCTCTTCTTCCTGTTCAAGCCCAACCACTTTCTCAAAGTTAAGAAAAATCTGTATAAAAAAACCTGTGGCTCTCATTACCTGTCACACTTTCTTCTGTCCTTTTTTTTTTTTTTTTTTGCGGTACGCGGGCCTCTCACTGTCGTGGCCTCTCCCGTTGCGGAGCACAGGCTCCGGGCGCGCAGGCTCAGCGGCCATGGCTCACGGGCGCAGCTGCTCCGCGGCATGTGGGATCTTCCCGGACTGGGGCACGAACCCGCGTCCCCTGCATCAGCAGGCGGACTCTCAACCACTGTGCCACCAGGGAAGCCCTGTCCTCTTTTTTTAAACATCAGTTCAGGTCAACGCAAGGCCTTTCCTAGACTGCCTATTTACACCAGTCATTCATTTCTGGTCCTCTGAGCAATCCTCTGCTAATCCTTTCACTACACTGAGGTGCTCCTGTCCTTGCAGTTTCCTCAGTCTCTACAGCTCAAGGAGAAAGAACACATAAACTACTTGTAGACAGCCTAAACACACATGGGGGTGCAGGACACAGATAAATTTCCCTGCACACAAAGCAAGTTATTTTCAGCCCTGAGACTCAGTGAGAGTTCATTGAAAGTAGCTTTCATTGAGTGTGAGTCACAGATCGTCAGTCTTTGTGCTATAGCCTGTGAGTTAGTGAATTCTTACAAGTCTTGATGAAAACCCTTCTTTGTCCATGGGGTCATTAATGGGTTTGTAAAATTGCATGATAAGGTGAAATGAAGCCTTAAAACCTTCCTTCTCCTTGCTAGTGCACAAACAAAACGAACAAACAAATAATTTAAAACCCTGTCCCATAGCATGTCTCATGGCTGGACCTGTCATTTTAAGATCTATACACTTTAGGTTAGCAAGAAACCTGCTTTTAAGGAGCCACCTTTTTCATCAGACGACCGACCACTTGGCATAAAAATTGAAAGCCTCAGTGATTTAAAAAAAGACAAAAAATGCAGGATATATTCATACTTCTGAGGTTGTATGAGTCTGTGATTTCTAAACACAGGTTCTAATTTGCTCTGGCTACAAAGTGACATTACGTGTGTGAGAGTTCCATTTCAGCAGTGAGTTCATCTTTTACTACCTTTTATCAGAGCAAATTATGGTGTACCAGATACTTACTTCTCTGCACCAGGAGGGGTCAAGTAGTTAATTAATGAGAATTAATCTGTAAAAAGGAATAAAATCTCCAATTTGAATCCTGGTTTATGACTTGGTTTATGATGCAAGTGTGAAACTTCAAAGGGAGCTAACTCAACGTGGCACTTTAATTGCATTTTATTATATTTAAGAGCTTTATGGAAATTTTGCTGACTGTCAAGGAATGGCTCTTGAGAATACTTTCCTCCTCAACAGGCTGCTGGGGCCCCCGTTCCCAGAGCAACTACAGAGAAGAGCCATTTGCACCTTGAAAAGGTGCAAACGGCTGCTAGGTGGAACATTGGCTTAGGGAGCGGTCAAGGATCATTTCTCTGACGGAGGATAAAGGTGCAGAACCCAACAAGACCCCCTTTGAAGGCTCCGAATTCAAACATTCCCAAGGGCAAACTGGAAAGTTTATGCTTAGGGACAGGCTTTTAGAGGATCAAAACCATGAGGTGTCAATTCTGTGGGGAAAGCAAAATCAAAGGCAAAACTCCAAAAGTGGAGCACACGCGTCTGTTTTCTTTGTAGCTTAGCTAGAGAGAACTTTCTTAATTGTTTTGGCTTTGGCAAAAAGGAAAGAGACCCTTTCTTTAATAGCTGTATTGTTTCCCCACCCTCTTATCTTCCGTAGAGCATGACACTAAGGAAAAAGGATTCCTAGGTTAACGTGACCTCGAGTCTGAATCCAGGGCTGAGGGCCAGTGTTCCAGCTTCCAGCTCTGGTCCTGACTTGTCCCGTGGCCTTGGGCAAAGCTGCTTAGTCTCTGTGCTGGGTCTGTCCACTCCTTAAAATGACAGGGATGATGCCATCCACCCCTACCTCACTGGGACATTGTGCAGACTAGTGGTTTCTGATGATGGCAGGCTGAAGGAATGTTTAGAAAGGGGAAAGGTTGGAGAATAGGTTGATTTATTTAATTAATTAATTTATTTATTTTTTTGCGGTACGCGGGCCTCTCACGGTTGTGGCCTCTCCTGTCGCGGAGCACAGGCTCCGGACGCGCAGGCTCAGCGGCCATGGCTCACGGGCCCAGCCTCTCCGCAGCATGTGGGATCTTCCCGGACCGGGGCACGAACCCGCGTCCCCTGCATCGGCAGGCAGACTCCCAACCACTGCGCCACCAGGGAAGCCCTAGGTTGATTTATTTATTTGACAGGGTATCGGATAGAACAGTATGTCCAAAGGTGTTTCTGTAAAAAGTAAATCAAGTAATGATACTTAAAAGTGACTTTGTTGTGAGAGGAAGTTGCCCTTGGGCTTGAATAGTTTGACTTTTCCTTTTACCCCTACTCATGGATTAGCACTATCTTTTCATTAATGGTCAAATCTAGGGATCTTTGGAGTTAATTTACCTCACTTGGAATGAAGGAAAGGAAAAAAAAATACACCATTTCCTCAAAGGTGAGATGAATGCTGTAGAAACAAATGAAATGTGGAGATTGGGATAACATTGGCAATTGGAGGGAGTATTGCAATTTTCCAGGTGCTATTAAAACTTTTATTTATAGCTTTGGAAGTTGAGAGGGGAGATTCAACCTCATATCTAGTTCTGTGAGATGATGGTCAACATTTATCATTCATTTAGTTATTTAGTAAACATGCATTGAACACATTTATTGGGACATAGTTCTTACCCTCCAAGAACTTAGAGTTTATGAAAAAATGTGCATACATACAAAATTGTTGCAAGGTCCTATGATGAGTGCCATAGTAGAAACACGGAATGGTACCATTCTAGTAGGGATAAGTGAGAGGGACATCTTGAAAAGCTCTTTGGAAGTCAAAATAAAACCTACCTAGTAAGATGATGAAAGGATCGTGGAATGCTTCTCAGGTATAGTGATGTATAAGAGTTTCCTGGGAATCGGAGGAGATTTGGAGAGGAAGCAGAGGGACCCATATGTACAAAGGTAGAGAGGCATGAAACAATGTGATAAATTCTGAAGACAGGGCCACGAAGATGGAGTTTCTGATGAAACAAAGAAGGTGGCAGAAGATGAAGCCGGAAAAGTCAGCAAGGGGTCATCAGGGAGGGAGAATAACTCTGCAATCAGCCTGCTTTTTTATTCTTTTTTTTTTCTTTTGTATTGAAGTCTAGTTGATTTATAATGCTGTGCCAATCTCTGTTGTACAGCAAAGTGACTCAGTTATACACATACAGACATTCTTTTTTAAATATCCTTTTCCATTATGGATTATCCCAGGAGATTGGGTATAGTTCCCTGTGCTATCCAGTAGGACCTTGTTGTTGCTTTCTTATTCTTATTCCATTGCTTACTCACCGTGGCACCTAGGGCAGGTTCCTCAGTTCCCCCATAAGTAAGATGGGGATAATAATGGTACATATATCATAACGTTGTTGTGAAAACTAAATGAAATAACATATGATAATACATGTGAAGATTAAAACAGTGGCTGGCACAAAATAACTTCTCAACTAATGTAAACTTATTGTTATTCATATATTAGTTGAAGAAATTTGGTCTTTAGTCTACAGTCAGATTAAAGCCACACAAGTATCTTAAGAAAAGCAATGTCTTGTCAAGATTTGCCTGGAGAATGAAAAGGAAGTAGACTTAAGAAAGGGGGTGTGTTAGAGGGGAGGGAAGATTGAGATTAAGGAGAGGAATTTATGGAACTGAATGACAGTGAGATGAAGGATTTCAGCTGTCTCCCAGGTCTGGGACTTGGGTGACTAGAACAGTTGGTGATAATAGTAACCCAAGTAAGAAGATATATAAGAAGCAAGAAGTGTAGTGGGAAAATAATAAATTCAGTTTATTTACACGTGAATTTTGAGATACCCAGGGACATTCAGACAGGGCATTCTGCAGGCAAGTAGAGTCAGGTCTGGATCTCTGAAAAGAAGTCTGGACTAGAAGTACAATATTGGGATTTTTTTGGATTGGTGAGATTATTCAGGGAGAAGGGCTAGTATGTTAGTCTGAGAAAGACTAGAAAGAAAAGCATGGGGGAACCAAGAGAGAATGAGCCTGCAGAAATCAAGGGAGAACCTCTGGGTCCTCCCACAAGCATCTGGAATTATTCATGTCATCTTCTGTGGGACACAACACTCTCTTGTGATTCCTTTACCCTTCCAAGCTACAGGGTTTGTTTAACACGTGATATTCTTTTAAATCACCACATAAAATGTGGAGCAATATTGATAAGAAAGGTCCAGGCAAAAATTAAACATGAAACAACTTTCTTCCCTCAAATTTTATTAACACAAAAAATTGAAATTGGAATCAAGTATGTTTATGTGGCTAACTAGAAATCCAGAATCACTTAAAAAGAGAGAGAGAGAGAGAGAGAGAGAGAGAGAGAGACTGTAAATTTACCCATGTAAGTTTTTTTTTTTTTTTTTTTTTATATTCAGCATGAAAACAAACTCCATAAGCAAAGACAAAACTTGGAAAAGTATTTGCAATTCATATCACAGATGAAGGGGTAATCTCTCTCATTACACAAAGAGCACCTAGAAACCAAGGTGAAATTTTTCAGTGATAATAAATATAAATGGGCATAAACAGTTCACACACACAGAAGAAGAGATATGAATGGCCCTAAACAAATGAAAAGATGCTTACTCATAGTAAGAGAAATGTGAATTAACACTGCAGTCACATTTTACGCTTACAAATTTAGGGGAAAATAACCCCAAAAAGCATGTTGTATTGGTGAGACTGTTGGGAAATAGGCACTCTGATACACTGCAGATGGAGATGTAAAATTGAAGTAACCTGAATAACCTTGAAGGAAGGAGATATAGTGAGATTTATCAAAATTACAGATGCCTTTACTCTTTGCTTCAGAAATCTCACTGCTAAGAATCTTGCCCACAGATACCCCCATATAAGTGCAAAATGATATATAGAGAAGATTATTCATTGTGACACTGTTTATAATAGCAAAAGGTTGCTATTACAAACCCAAGTGGCAGCAATAAGGTATTTGGTTGAGTAAAGTAATACATTCTTAGAATGTAGTAACATGCAGCCATTGGGGGGGAAAAAATGACAGATTAGACTGCTGTGTACTAAGATGCAGAGATCTCTAAGACACTGTATATTAAAAATACAAGGAATATAACATTTATTTCCTACTATTTGTATGAGAAAGTGGGATGATAAGAACAGATATATGTATTTGCTTATAATTACAAAAAAAATTGGGGAACACAGCTTTTTCTGGTGAATCCTTTATTCTTTGGTGGTACAAATATTTAATAAAAAAGATTACCAGTGGGGATGGAGGAAAATGGGTCAGAAGGTACATTTTTTAGTGGGATATGTTCTGTACACAAAACCCACAAATAAATTTTTAAAAACATTCAGTAGTTTTATTAATGTTGTTAGAATTAAAATGTTCTAGTGTGAAAGAAAATTTTAGTTATAAAATCAAAGAAGTTAAGTAACAACCATATAAAATTAAAAATAAATTAGAAATATCAACATGAACTAGTAGTTTCAAAAAACATGTTATTTATTATCTAGCACTGAAGTTGCCTAGAAAGAAGGTCACCTTGGGAGCATCCACACCCCTCATGCCAAGAGTTTGGTTTTTAATATCATTGCCCCCTAAAGGGAGCCAAGATCTTTTAAGAAATATCTTAGGACAAGGAGGCCACAAATGATAAGCAAAAAAGTTTTCACAGATTAACGAGATCCTATTAAATGGTATAGAATCTAGTTGTTGAGGCTCCAACTGGCCAAAGATATGACAATTTCAGCATCACAAAGAATACTGTTTGTAACTGATATTGAATCTTTGAAAATCCATGAGTCTGCAAGAATGCTCAAAGAGAAAAATAGAAAAAAAAAATACATTGGTCACTGTTTGAGGGGACTGTTAAACCAAATCAACTTTGACAATTTGTCATTTAAAAGGAGAAAATTGAGCATTTATCCTGTCTTTCTCAAAGAAATTGTATTCTGAGTTTAGCAAACAGCTCCAGTTGGTAAGGGAGAGGTCTACTTTACAGAAGAATAGCAATTGATATATATGAAAAGAATAATAACTTTAGAAAAACCATCGTGCCACCACAAATGAAATTTTGGATTCAGGCAGATTACTCACTGCTAATCAGTAGGGATGGGTTTTCTCCATCTGCCACCATGTCCCAAAGATCTTGAATTTGAAATCATCAGGTGGGTGGTTGATGAGGAACTAGGCATTGGAATGGTGCCCAAAATTCCACTATATTTCTCAAAGGGAAGAACTTAGCAATGGAAGGATCGGACTATTACTGGTGCTCAATCCTAGCATCGTTAATGGTGGGGCAGTTCATTTGGAGTGCAATATGAAGTAAATGATGTCACAGGGAATATACTCTGTCTCTAAATGTTTAACTTGAATCTAATAAAGTCCTTCCTGTTTATAAGAAATATGGCAAATAATTTCCTATTTCTAGGAAATATGGGGAGAATAGGGATAAAGTAAATGATGTCTTCAGAAAGCAGTCAAATAAATCATGGGAAAGAGTGACAACTAAACAAATGGGAGCAGAGATTGAATGGAGCGTTTTCCCTCTATCTTTTCATAGAGTCATACAACTTATTACCTACTAAAAATGGAATAAATAAATACTTAGTAGTGATTAGATATTTTATCATGTCTTATTAAACATGAACTCTAGGATATTGAAATAAGAGAAAAATAATTCTAACTATAGCCAGCTATTCTGCCATTTGTGAAGAGAGGGTTGCCAATCAGTAAGAATGTGGTTTTCTTCACCTTCCATTCTGTCTCAAAGTCATGTTTATACAATTCAGCTCTAGCTCTGGACCACTAAGTGAAGAATGGCCTTTTGCGTAAATATAGTAGTCCTGCTTCTCCTCGTCCCCCTACCCACTTACCCACTGCATAAGAACCTAAGCCTGCCAGACAGTCAGGCAAAAAGGAAGGAGCATGAGAAGTTCCATTCTTGATGCCTAAGGAGAATATCAGAGGGCATAGGGTGTGGATACTGATGTTTCGGGTTCAGTTTCTCATTAGGACCCATAGCTATTCCCACAGCAGTTTAGGTTTGCCAGACCTACTCTTGCAGCAGCAAAGACCTAGTAGACCTACTTTCCCCTTGCTGCTTACTGACATTAAACAGCAATCATAAAGAAGACCCTTAGAAAGGTAGATTGTCCAAATGTAGAACTTAGGGAAAGTTGCAAAGGGAAGATGCACCTATGGATCAGAGGTGCCCCTCATTCTCCCCTGGGGGCCTGGGCTCTGACTGGCAATTCTCAGTGCCTCTGCTTCTGTGCACACATCAGGGGAATTAGATGGACCCAAACTTTTCATTTTCTACTTCCTGCACGTGGCACAGATATAATTTTTGAGTCATTAGATAGACGCGACACTTTCTTATTTCAGTGCCTGGTAAGGGCCCTTCAAGTCCCTGGGGAAAAGGCAGTGAGTGATCTTCTTTGTAGTGATTCTTATAAACCAGATAAAGGATAATAATGACCTCAGGAGCAACATACAAAAAAATGGAAGGATTTAAAACTAGCTTCTCTGGGAGGAGGATTCTTCTTGAACCATCACTGGGGTCTCAGACTGGAGGGCAGGGTGGGCAAGGGGACAGATATTGCGGGTATTTGCAGGGCTCCGAATTGAAGGGGAATTAAACTCAAAGTCTGATTGATGTTTGACCTGGCCAGTCACCACTAGCTGCAAACACCCTTCCCTTGAGCAAAGGAGAAATTATGCTCGTGGTAGACAAAACGAACTCAGAGAGCAAGAGAACATTTAAGCAAAGAGTTTTGAAGAAACCCCAAGTGAAGGGTCCACAGAAGCGGAACAGTTGCAGGGAAGAGAAGTGGAGATTGGAAGACAACATCTGGGAACGTTCTCAAGGGCATCAAGGCAACATGGGGGTAGATAGGTTTATGGGGAGCCTGATTAAGCCATTTATTCAACAAGTATTTGAATATCTTCTAAGTGTTAGGCACCATCTTCTAGGTGCTAGGGACACGGTGGTGAGGAAAAGCAGACGATTCTAGCCTTGATGGAGCTACTGGCGGAAAAGGGCAGACATCAACTAATAGCTCAAACATCAAGGTCACAACTGTGCTAAGTGCTACAGAGGATAGGTACTCAATGCTATGAGAGTATACTGTATAGTGGGGAGATTTCTCTTAATTGAGAAGGTCACAGATGGTTTCTTGAAGAAGTGATGCTCAGGCTGAATCTTGAAGTGAAGGTAGAATGCAATTCAAGGCATATGCATATGCAAAATCCAGAGGCGAGAAGAGCATGGCTATTCGAGGGACAGAGGAAGCCCAGAGTGCAGGAGAGCCTGGTGCAAGATCAGAGTGGTCTTTCTCCGGATGAAAATGATGGTTCTTTATTTGGCGATGAAGCTGGCTGTTTTCCAAACATTCCCTCCCTATTTGCTAGTCCAGGGACTGCGTTACAATGACTGTGTATTAGGTCAGGATGCCCATGATCCATAGCTAACAGATTCAAGAGTGTGCTGGTCAACCACTCAACAAAGATTAATTGAACATTATTTTATGCTGGGTTCTGAACTAGGAGCTGGTGCTTTAAGACATTCACACTTCTCCGGGTCTTAGAGTTTTCTAAGACCCGGTCCATATTAGTGAAATGTTTCACCTGCTTAGATATTCTGACCAATCACTTAATTTTGACACAGGATCCACCAGAAAAAGGAAGCACTCTTGAAACCAGAACTAGCATATGTTATAATGAATTGTAGAGTACAGTCTTGCCAAGATATTTTCCCTAGTTTCTTGAGATTCCTCAACACAGATCCATAGTAAAGAACAACCCAACGGAAAAAGAGAACCCAGCTGTTTCTTCCTTATATACTTATCCATTAATCTGTGGGACATTTCTTCAACTCTCAAGTCTGGCTTATCTTTCCGCAAACAGTACTACTGGACCTTTAAACCCACGGTAGGAATAAACAGATTTTTAAACCAAAATGTTTCTCTATCGATGGGGATGTTTCATCCTACTGAAAATATTGTTAAGAACAAGATCCTCCTAAGGTTCTGTTGCTCTCTAGGCAGCCTTTTATTCCAAGGCAGAAAGAGTCTGGACTCCGAAATGTTCAGTCTTGGGAGAAAGTCCATCTTGGTAATGGTTTATCAATATCATAAGCAGGGTCAGAATGAGCAGAACAGGTGTATGACAGATGTAATTCCAAATCCAAAGTAGTAAACCATGATTGTGCCCTGTTTCTCTTTGACTTATAAGTGATTGATTTCATAAACAAATTGGTTTGGTGCTGCTGCCTGCCTTAGCAAATAAGAGAACAGACATCCTTTAGGTAGTTTGGCTTCGTTATGCAGTTATCACACTGCTGTCTGCCAGCGTCCCCTGTTTGCCTGCAGCCATGGAATGCTGACATAGAGTTTTTAGAAAATCCTAGAGTCTTTAGAAACTCCACACGAATCATTTAAAGGTGACCTGTTTGCATGGCAAAACGAGTGTACTTTTTCCCTCTCCTTTATCTTGAGTTATACCCTGTCAAATTGTTGCCCGGCATTAGATTATAGACTCTGTCTGTTAATGGTGCTTCCCTGTTAGTTTGTCTGCATAAATCTGCCTTATAATACTGCCAACTCTTGATTTCTAATTGCCCATTGTAATTCAACAAGGACTAGGGGCACCACATTGTGCTAAGTCTCTACAAGGGACAGAATAAGATTTATTTATATAGCTCTGTCCTAGCATCTTAAAGTCTCTTGAGGAAGAAAAATTAATGCACACAAACCAACTAGAGGGTCTACTTTTGTTTCTTAGGAACTCCCTGTTCTTAAAAGATTTTCACTGCACTTGCCTCGAGGCTCCCGAATGAAGATTATTTCCTTATTTTCTCTGCCTCTGTATTCCTGTGGTTTCAGTTCTGGCCCTGTACCATCACCAGACATCAAGCTCTGCCCCTTCAAAGTCAGAAGGTGACTCACATCGAAACACTTTAGCTTCACCGAAGATTTCCGGAGTCCTGGAGGGGGCATTGCATCGCGAAGTCCTCTGTGGTTTGACCTACTGCTATAGCCTCCTGACTCCCATGTTTCTCTGTCTCTGTACCTTAGCCTCTAAAGTAGCCAGCACATTCTTTCCCCTTTTCTCACAAAATGGTTGCAGAGAAGTGTAGGTATTCCAGGAGAAAAGGTCAGGGAGGTAATGGGTTTGCTACTTTAGGAATATGCAGGGAGTAGGACTGACTTGTTGTCTTGGGTCCCCCCTGAAGCAGACCCTGAGTTAAAGAAACTTTTTCTTTAGGAGGTAATCCCAGGAAACAGAGATAAAGAATGAGGAAGTGAGACGGGAAAAAGAAGGACTCCAAGGAGAGTTCATTGCTGCCAGGGAGCTCTGGAAGGGGATATCGAGGGAAATTTTTCAAAAGGCAAAATCATACCTCTCATGCAAACATTAACATGTATCAAAGGTTTTGTTCAACTCCTCACTTGTTAAGGAAACCAGTAAGATGTTACGACAAGTTCAAAGGAAAATTTTACTTATTCTCTGCTGGATAAAATCCACTGACTTTGTCATGAGTGGAAAACATTGGCTTTACCATCAGTGCTCTACAGGTTAACGTGTGTCTCTGCAGACTGGTGGAACATCTAGTCAAAGACAATCCAAGTTGCATATGCTTAGAAAATAGACAAAGCCCTAAGGGTTGCCAGACCACACTTCAAATTCCATTGAAAGAACATCCAATCATCTCTTTTACCCGTTTCGAAAGCTTTCATAATTTTTGCTGACAGCCGTGTAAAACATACCTCAGAGTTGTCCCGCCTGAATGGCAAGGAAGCTGGGGTATTTATGTATTGAGTCCAGTCTGCCATTTATTGAGGAGTTTTAACATTCTGGCTTTTCCAGCTTGCTCTATTCATGGGCCAAGCACAGTATCCTGAGCATTAAAAAAAAAAAAGCCCTCAGGCAGAGTCCCAAGTACTGGCAGGAAACAGCCTTCTGTGTGTAGAGGTGAATGCCAAGGGGAATTGAGGAGAAGAGGCGAACAGGAGGGCATCAATAGTGCCTGCTTTATTTGTCTTATCTATTTATTGGCTGATTTATCATTTTGTCTGTTTCACATTTCCCGCCAGAATTTAAGCTCCCTGAGGGCCAGAAATTTTCTGTCTTATTTTTCACTATCTCGCCGACACTTAGCCTACTATCAGGCACATAGTAGGTAATCCAGAAATATTTGATGACTGTTGTTGAATAAATATGGGCCTCAAGCTGGGCCTTGAAGACAGACTGTAGTCCCGATTAGAGGAAGGGATTTTGCAGGAACTTCTAAGAGGGACATACAGTCAGGCTTTGTGTAGCATCCTTGGAACCAGTTACTTGCTCCATAGCCAACCTCCACCACAAGCCAAGCCTTGTTCGTATGAAAGCAGACGAACACAAAAGTACAGACTCTGCTTTCAACGTACTTGCAAAGGACCAAGAACACAATATTACACCTTCTTCCCACTGTTAGTTACTACGCATTCGATATTTTTATGCTCATACACGCTAAGGCCCTTATATATGCTTTCCAGGACTCCGAGCAAAGAAAGCAGAAAAGAGCGGAGGGACATTTTCTGGGGAGCACACGGTATGCTTGTCAGGACTCATGTGGAAAAGTCTATGAAAAAGCTAACTTGCATGTAGACATCACTGAACAGACCCAAGAGATGTACTGGTTTTATTAAGTAGCCAGATGGCCTTCAAGAGTTGCTAGAAGAGCAGACAGGCCCCAGATGACAAATGATGAGGGACCCTCCCTATGGACATTTTTTTTGAGACAATGTGTTGACATTAGGTATGGAATAAATCCATAACTGTGCTGTTCATGCAAATTCTTAAGACGAGCAGGTGCTATTCACCGACCTTACCCAAATGAAATTTTGCCAGGGAAAATAACTCTCTTTTAAATTCAATTTTGGCAGGCTCCTTCCCCCACCCCCAACCCCCCAAAACATTCAAAACAAAATTCCAAACAAAAGACAAAGTGGGGAAAAAATAACTTGATAATTGCCTTTCATTTGAAATGGTTGACAGATGCCTTGCAGAAATTTGGAGTATCGTCCAGCTGCTTAGAATCTACTCATTTTAAATGGAGTGCTCATGAAAGCATCACCATTGTCAGATTATAAGGGAGCATTAAAAAAACACTGTTAAATGGATACATGCATTTTTATTGATGTCAATACTACGTACCAGTGACATTAAATGGCTTAGAAATTCAGAGAACGTTGTCGATTGCACATAGGTTTTAGTCCTCAGAAGAAACTCTAGGGTTTGTCCCTGCTAATGTAAATGTCCTTTATGTGTATGTATGTGTATGTGTTTGTTGTTGAATCCATATCTGGATTCTCTAGGGAGAGAGGGCTCTAAGAACCTGGCCACCCTTTCTCTAGCTGAGTAACCCACTGAAGGCCACCAGATACCCAGAAAAAAAAAAAAGTAGCAGAGGATAGGCTATCCCACCTCCTCTTATAGGTCACGAGTTTACACTTTAGGATGACTTAGAAATTATCCAATCATTCATTCAAAAGAATTTTTTGAATTACTACTGTGTGACACACACTGGTTTTTTTGGAGTTAGAAAAAAGATTTTTTTCCTTCATGGAGCTTATGTATTGTAGAGAATAGCAGCAGATAGATCCAAGGCACACTTTACAAAATGCTAAGCAATGAATGTACAAAATTGCAGAGAAACATTTTAGTAGAGCACATATGCTAAGAAAATAGAGAAATATATGCAGTAACTATAAAAATAGAGTAGGGGAACTTGGTGAAGGGAACTGAGAGAAAATTATGGGAATTTCAAGGAAGCCAGCAATCCATCACTTGTCAACTAGAACTTCTAGAGCCTCTGCCACATGCCCAGGACTATGCAAGAGGCACACAAAGAAATTTTAAGTATAATTTTTGCCCTGTGGGGCCCCAGAGCTCAGTGAGGATGCAACTCTGCACAGATAAAAAAAAATTAGTGAATAACTCCTGTATGTAATTAAGAAGAAAAATGTCATCAGCATAGAGAAGGAAAGTTACCTAGAGAAAGCATGTCTGGGGGAGTCTTGATTAGGAAACAAGGAGCTAGGTTTTACTCTGGCCCCTTCTACCCAAGAGATTATTCAGATGCAGAACCAGATCAAAGTGCCTCAGATTCTTGCCTGTTCTAAAAATGCAGCTTCTTTACCATTAAGAGAGTGATCGTGATGGGAATAGTATATAGCAGCGTCCAGCATTTAGTGTGACAAGCAGGAGAGCACATGGCAACTGTAAAATGCTGTCAGAACGTTCAACAGTGATCACCATTCCAGGAGGAGAAGCAGGAAATTGCGATTCTGTCCGCACACCCTCCTTCTGAATTACCACTGCCTGTCAGCAGATGTGAGCAATCTCTTCCTTAAAGACAGTTTCATCCTCTGCTCTTTACACCTGACCTAATGGAGTGTGCAACAGCAGCATCTATTCAGGACCCAAATATCCAGGAGATGGATATTTTCTTTCTCTTCAGGTCTAGGTCAGCAAAATCCTGATCTGGCAATTTGAGAACAAGTTCTCTTTTATAATTATTCTGATTGCAGGAGCATAAATATTGACCAAAAAAATGCCCCTGGAATGGTGATGAATGCAAAGCACATATGCAGGATTTGTATAACACGCACTGGGCGGGCTCCATCAGGCAGACTGAAAGCTCGCCAGTATCCAGTGGAATCGAATACAGCAGAATCCATGCGTGTTGACATGCAGCTTCCAGACACAACGTTCGCAGAATCGTGACGAACTCATGGAAAGGACTGACTCTGCGTCATCTACGAGTACACAGAAGACAGCACTAAAATGAGGGGCCAGCACCTGGCTTCTATTTCTGACTCTGCCAAAGATACCCTGGCAGTGTCTCCAGAAACTGTAAAGCTGTGGGTTTTAAATTGTTGGGAAAAGTTAGCCTGTGGCTTTCTTTGCCCATGGGAACAGAGAGAGAATTATGCTACTTTTTTTTTTTTTTTCTTCCTTCTGCAATTGTCATCACTGTCTTCTCTTCTTGTTTGGAATTTGACCAAGTGCTTTCGGGACAATCTGGGGCTTAAAGTGAAGACTGTCACTTTGACTTGGTGACCCCAAACTCTTTCCTCCATGCTCAGAGTAGGGCTAGACCAATGGTTGCAAAGCATCATGTTATGACTAAAGATCACATGAGTAGTTTCTGCTTGGAGTGTGGACATTTGTCTAACCGAAAATACGCCCTTTCAGAACAAACATCCTCTCAACTGGTAATAGCTCATTAAGAACTAGGCTAATTTAATTCTATTGGAAATTAATAAGGTTCTAGAAATGTAGATGATTCCTAGTTAATGTACCAAGTATCAGTCATTCAAAATATGTGAATACTTACTTCCAGCATAAGTAAAAATATTAAAGGATAGAGTTCTTCCTTTCAGGAAGGCCAAAAAAAGGAACTCTGTTCAACATACATATTTTTAAAAAATGCTATAGTTGGAGCAAACCCTAGCAATCTCTTAAAGTCCGTTACCAATGTAAATGAGCTGGCGGGATTTACAATAGGCTTGATGAGACTTCAGAGGATCCCTGGCGTGGAAGAGCTCATCCAGATGAACTGCCTGGAGAAGAATGAGAATAGACAGAGGAACTGGCTTGCAGAAATTAACCCCTTCTGGGCTCATCCCTGATGTTTTCAGAGGGAGTCATCTGGGTAACCTTTGGAGGGTGACTCAGTAGAGAGGAAGGAGCAGGAGACCAGGAGTAAGAAGTCCAGGCTCCAATTTACTTGAAAGCTCAGAGACTCATTTTCCGCATCTGTAAAATGGGGCTAATAATACTGCTGTTTGCACATCTCACAGGGCTGCTGCATGGAATAAGTAAACCCAAGAACTTTAATACTTTGAAAGATGTTAAGTTCTGTCCAAATCTGTATTATTCTTACTGAGGTAAAAGAGCAAAACCGTGGAAGCATTGGTTATTAGCGTTGAGTAAAAGCTTGAAGACCCAGGGAAAGGACACCAGGACTGGGACACTGTACTGGGACCAAGTCCAGCCGGGAACATTTCCACATAAGACCCCAGGATCGGCCCTGGGTATTCGACAACCTTGTGTGAGTGTTCAGTGGTGACGCTTCAGCATTCTTGGCACCGCGCACCATGGTGAAGGTCTAGCAGGTTCTGGTTCTCCTTATCAGCTGTGTCTGACAATCCTATTTCCAATGAGTCACCGTATACACTGTTTTCTCCTCGCCTCGCCTCGCCTCGCCTCTCTTGCCACTCCTGGGCTCAAGACTGCCTATGGGACTAAAATCACAGTTGCCATCCCCTGCAGGTAGTGAGGCCAGCAAAGCCCCCACCTGCCACTGCTGAGCCCACGCCTAAGTCTGCTCCAGTGACAGCTTCTCTGTGGTCCCCTGCATCTTCACAGGCACAAGGAGGAGCCACTCACAAGAGGACCTTGACCCAGGCCTCTGCTGTTTCTGCAGCTTCGTGTCTCAGCCTCAGACCCACCCTCCTCTTCCCTGCTTCGTGAGCCTGCAGCTCTGTGAACCACAGACCATCCTCCTCTATCTCCTGGCTCCAGTTAGGCTCTGCTGATAAGGGTCTACGGGAGGCTGTGAGGCTGGGGGAGGGAGAAGGAACCTGCGTTTCTTCGGTGCTACTTGTTCTGGTCTGTGTCTTCGTAGCATCGTTTCTTTACTCAGAGCAGCAGCAGTTGAATTAACCTCAAGGCTGCCCTTTGGCTTCCGTGGGCTCCTCCTCCAAGTCGCTAAACTTTAAAAATACCAAAATTTCCCTTTATTCCTCATCTGTGGGTATAACGGCTGCTCCTGCAGTTACTGCCTGTACAGTGTCTCACTATGCAATTCTTGCCTCTTTGCTTCTCTAGCACAGTGAGTCCTTGCTTTGCACAGTTACAATAGGTATGAGTTTCAGTTACTGCAGTTTCGTTAAATAACACCACTTTCCCAACAACACAGTCAAATTTTAGTTACCGTGATATATTAACTGGGAGTAATTGCATAACATACAGAATTTGTTGCCAGCCCTTTAGTCCACAAACCACTGTGTAAATAACAGACGGGCACCATGATTGGTGACGAATCACATTATTTCTTTCCAAATCCATTTGAATTGTCACTCCATGTCTCTTGTTGCTCCCTTCACACACAAACAGCAAAGCATGTGGTTGTGTTGTCTCTGGGATGCCCAGTGATAGACCCTTGTGACATTTGATGAAAACAGGTAACTGAAAGAGGGAATTGGCCAATAAAGATGAAAATGCAGCAAAAAAGTGAAAAGTGATACCATTAGAAGGGGAATTTAAATTGAACAGAAATGGAGTTATAGGAGAAACAGCTGACCATCGGGACGGAACGCTGATATTGCTGTCCTTTGAGAGACTGGCTGTGTAGGCAGAGGAAGTTAGGGCAAACTTACCAACATAAATGAGAAAAGTGGATTTGGCTTAAAGGATGAAGATGTCCCACAGGAAAGGACACAGGCAAGACACCTCACAGTAAAGAAACTCCAGGAGATATTTTATGACATCGAAAGCATGAAAGGTAAAATGTTGAGAACTGATCCAAACTTAGAAATGAGTATGATAATTTGCCAAGGCGCAGAAAAGATGCTTGATCAGCATGGTAAATTATAAGACTGGAGGAAGACAAGCACTGTTCAAATTCTTCTTTTTTTTTTTTTTTTTTAAAGAAAACGATTTATTAGAAAGAGTAGGTCTTACACAATTGTGGGAGATGATGGAGTTGTCTGTCTTGGCCATGGCCTTTGTGTCTAGTTCTGAGCCTGACGTTATCATAGATCAACCAGGCTGGTGATCGGAAGCCAGCTGGAGGTGGACAGGAGCAAGGACACAGTGGAACCTGTAAGGATGAACTAGAATCCACAAGGACAAGTTGGAACCCATGTCTGTCTCTCACCACCTCTGATTTCAACTTTGGCCATGGAGCTGTCCACTCGTGGCTCAGGAAATGTAGAAGCTGAAGTAAGAGATCTGGTAGGAGCCTGAGGAACAGTAGATCTAGGTGCCGCCCCACACCAGTGAGGTGAGCTAGTGGATCTAAGACCGCATGCACGATCCACCGCAGCCCATGAAGCCCTGCACCAACCTTCAGTGCATGAAAAGTATTGCTGGTGCTTCCCTTCTGCCTTCCAAATCTCCCACAAAATCTCTCTTGTGGCCTAAATAACCCAGAACCATACAAGGAAGGGATTTCTGGGAAACATGGTTCAGCTTAGTTAAGTGGACACAATTCAAAGCTACACCACATGTGCCCTGTAAGACCTGGCATGATCTGACCCCTGCCTATTTCTCCAGCCTCGTCTGAGTGAACTCTCCTGATTTACAAAGTTGTATTAATTTCTGCTGTACAGCAGAGGGACTCAGTTACAGCCATACATATTCTTTTTCATATTCTTTTCCATTATGATTTATCACAGGATATTGAATACAGTTCCCTGTGCTATACAAATTGTTCTTGAAAAAATTTTACAAAGATATAAAATACTTTAAAGCCCCATGTTTCTAATGCTTTAAATTATAGTATACTAAGTAAATATCAGTTTTTGAATGTTTTTCATTTCCTTATACATTTACAACTGACAATAGAGACTTTTTAGTGTTTTGACAAAAATTTCTAATGTTTGTAGAACAATCGTAATTTTTCCCATTGATTATTAAGATCACTTTCTGTAGCTGCAGCTTGTACAATTTTTACAGTGCTATATTACCAGGAAAAGCAAAGGCTGCCTATGTCTGGTTAATACTTTAGAGTAAATTCTCTCTGTTTAAGGTGTGGATTCTGTTCCCTGACTTGACCTGGATCGATATGCCAGCCTATTGGAAATCCCCACCTCTCATGGCATTTTTCTGCCTTTCACTGCGAGTTAGTAGGAGGGAGCAGTGAATGAAGAGCCAGAAGACTTGGGTTGGAATCTAAGTTCCGTTAGTTTCTTGAACATAAGTCACTTAACTCTCTGAGCTCCTATTTCCTCACCTAAAAATGAAGCTGATAACAAAATCTGTTACAGTAACAGTTGTTATGAGAACCCAGTGACACACACATGTGAAGTACATATAGTAGTAAGGCACTGGGGTAGCCTGGTTAATGGCACCCAAAGATATCCACATCCTAATCCCCAGAACCTGTGAATAGTACCTTACATGGCAAAGGGGGCTTTGCAGATGTGATTAAGTTCAGGGTATTGGGTTGGGAGGATTATCTTGGATTATCTGGGTGGTCCCTAAATGTAACCACAAATGTCTTTAGAAGAGGGAGGTAGAGGGAGATTCGACTACAGAAGAGATGATGTGATGAAGGAAGCTGACACTGGAGGGATGCACGGTAAGATGGGGGAAGTGGCCCCAAGCCAAGGAATACAAGTGGCCACTAGAGACTGAAAAAGGCAAGGAAATAGATTCTGCCCTCACAGGCTCCAGAATGAACCAGCCCTGCTGACCTTAGCTTTAGCTCAATGAAGCTGATTTTGGAATTCTGACCTCCAGAGAATAAATTTATCTTGTTGTAAGTAACTGAATATGTGATAAAATGTTACAGCAGCAATAGAAAACTAATACAGCTACAAAGGGCAGATATTATTGCTACTCTCAGTGAAACTGCTAGTGCAGCCCCTTCTCCCTTCAGTCTTTTCCCTGGATTCATCCTACTTAGAATTAAGTCCTTTAGAAAGCACCAGGAATGTTAAGTTGTAGGAAGACAGACAGCTGTGCTCGTTCACCGTTTATCAAGTAGAACCAACGATGGCACAACCCCGTCTTCTACTGTGCTTATTCACATGACCTGAAGATCACACTTTGTCCAAGTCTATTCTGATGAATTCTCTCCAGTGGAGTGAAACGTTCTGTTCTTCTTGTACATCTTTTGCCAGAAAGATGGAAGTAAACTAGTTGCTTCTTTCTTCTTGGCTTCCATTTCAATGTATTATGCATAGTGAGATCAACTCTCTGGGCCTGCCCTCCTGAGCAACTTTAAGAAAGGGGACTGTCTCCAGAGAAAAGAGTGTTCTGGCAAAGTTTTATGCAGCTTTAGGACCCATAAAATGACAAGCTTCTGTAACTCCCAGATAGAAGTTGGAATGACATGTTTACATCACTGGCAGTAAAGGGGTTATATGTTTGCCTCGGTGACCCACAGAATGTTGACTCCCATCTTTGTAGTTTTCTTTCTTTTTTTTTTTTTTTTTTTTTTTTGGTCTCTGCCTTTCAGTCATCTGAGTGCTTAAATTGTTGATTGGCATATATTTTTAAAAGAACAAAACTCAATGGTAATAATGCTTCAGTGGGTTTATCACTGCCCACCCGGTCATGCCCAGAAATGGGAACCAGCCAGTACATGGCCTGCCATCCTTACTGGAAGAATCTAGTATTTTGAGGATAAGTCTTAACATGTGCCTTTCTTGGTCAAATGCCAGTCAAGCTTTCTCTTGAATGGATTGGCTTAGCCTGTCATTAGTCAAACTGGTGGCTCCAAAAGGAAGTTACTCCAGCAGTACCCTTACTTGTTGTGCCTGGATGGCCTTACCTAGTCTCCAGCATTGTCAGCTGGGGGATGTCTCACTGGGGAGCTGTGGAAGGGCAGCACGCTAAGGGAAATGGCTAGAAGGCTTGGTGCCAGTGCTCTTTAGAGTTTTCTCTAAGATAGCTCAGCAAAATCCAATCTTAAAGTTATCACAGTTGCAAGTGAAGGGACAACAGGACATTTTGTGCCCCTCATCTGAAATAGAAAAACGTACGCAATATCACCTTATGTATGTATGTAGTATTTTTGCCAAAAATGTTTAAAAGTAGTGTAGTTATGAGAATTCAATCAAATAAATACAGAGTGTGGGACATTCTGTAAGATAGCTCCTGGACTCTTCAAAAAAAAGTCAGTGTCATGAAAAACAAAAAAGGCAGGAGTAGATGAGAATTTTCTAAGTTAAAAGAGACTAAAGAAACATAACCAAATACAGCGTGATAACTTGATTGGATTCTGGATTTTTAAAACTGCAATAAAATATATCTTAGGGTTAATTGGGCATATTTAAATATGGACAGTACATTGGATATTTCAGAATAAATGTTAATTTCTCTGGGTGAGATAATGCTTCTTAGCTAGAAAAATGTCATATTCTTAGGAGATACAAGCTGAAATATTTAGAAGTGAAATATCATGATATAAGCTATTTACTTTCATATCTTTTAAATAATTATAAATAAAAAGAGACTGAGAGAGAGCACATATGTGGTAAAATGTTAACAACTGGGGAATCTTGGTGAAGAGTAAATGAGTGTTCATTGAATTGCTTTTCAACTTTTCTACAGTTGTGATATTTTGTTATTTTCAAAATAATTGGGAGATTTGAAATATATTTCAATTATCAAAAAAATTCAGAGCACTATAGAAATTTACTTCATTCTGAGAGCATCTAGACACAACTTTTAAACCATATTGTGAGTTCTCTTGTCTGTCAGTTTTTCAATAAAGTAATAAGATCAACAGTAAATATAGTGTTGATAGTCCCTTAAAATGCACAGCGTTCTAGTATTCAGAGTATATTAATGCCTGCATCCTACTTGATATGACTTGGCCGCTGAACACAAAGGTCCTCATTATAGATGAAAACCAGTTGCCCGGCAAGCCCAGTCCTCTTTCCATCTCTTCACTTTGCATTGGTGATGTCTACTTTGCTTACACAAATAGCCTTCCAGTATGGGAGCTGGACTCTGGCTCAATATATATATCCTGACCCCCTGATTTTCCTCTGCTCCCCAGATCCTGAGAGTTCTTATTCACAGACAAATAATGGATTATATCTGATGTGGTGGGGGAGTATTTTAGCTGCTCAAACAAGACTGCTGGCCCAAACTAATTAATAGTGAGTATGCTTACCGTCAGGAAAAGTATGTAGAGTGAGTACTACACTAATTATAAAACTGTTGATTATTGGAGACCTGAAAAGGCAGGAAAAGAATAGAATTTTGAAAAGTAATAAGTACTTGTTAGGACCTTTTTCTTTTGATTATTGGAGAAATTGAAGATTTAAGTTCCAGGACTTGTTTAAGGTCAGAATTCCACCTGATTTTTCTTAATATTTACACAACTTAAAGAGACATAGTTGAAGGTTAGTACAAAGGAATGTCTTATTGATTTGAACAGTGAGTAAGCATGGCTTACTGAGAGCAGCCTTCACGCAAGACATGCACAATAGAGGGATTGTTTTAACAAAGAACTGAAAAGGTTAAATAAATAAATAAATACATAAGAAGGCACTCCATCCTCAAGCTTGCCATCAAAAAGCTTAACTGAATTTATGTGGAGAAATGCTTTACTGCGTACATACTAACTCAAAAAAAAAAAAAATCACTAAATTTTTAAATAGGTAATAATTATCCAAGAGAAGACGAGAGATCCATACAACACTCCAGAGGAGTAAATTATAGACTCCGACCCAAGATCTATAACAACAACATGGAATGTGGTACAATTTCAGAACAATGACATTAAACACTATAACACTTCTGCAGGAACTTGTTACCATCATGGGAATTTCCTAGTCTTAACCCTTAACTCTCCCATTAAAGTTAACAGACACACCCACACTTAGAGAAAGGCTTGTCTGGGTAACAGAGGCTCAGGCCTCAGGAAGAGCCCTGTAGTTTTACTCACATCAAAAACCTTACTAAGGAGTTTGGGCAAATATTAACCAGTAACATTTATTGAGCACTTACTATGCATCAGGCCCCGTGCTCAGAGACTTATATGCAAACCTCCTCTAACCCTTAACAACAACCCAGTGGGGCAGGAGGTATGTTTTATTTATTGTGCAGGAAGAGGCTGAAGATCAATAAATTAGGCCATTTGCTCAAGTTCACACAGAAAGCAAGTAGCAAAGCTGGGATTGGAACCTACTTAATCTGCTTCCAGAGCTGTGCGCTTTCTTTTTTAATTAATTAATTTGTTTGTTTGTTTGTTTGTTTATTTATTTATTATTTTTGGCTGCCTTGGGTCTTCGTTGCTGCGCGTGGGCTTTCTCCGGTTGCAGCAAGCGGGGATCACTCTTCATGGCGGTGTGCGGGCCTCTCACTGCAGCGGCTTCTCTTGTCGCGGAGCATAGGCTCTAGAGCACAGGTTTCAGTAATTGTGGCACACAGGCTCAGTAGTTGTGGCTCGTGGGCTCTAGAGCACAGGCTCAGTAGCTGTGGCTCACGGGCCTAGTTGCTCCGCGGCATGTGAGATCTTCCCGGACCAGGGCTCAAACCCGTGTTCCCTGCATTGTCAGGCAGGATTCCTAACCACTGCACCACCAGGGAAGCCTGATCTGTGTACTTTTAACATTCATGCTTATTCTTCAAGCAGGAGATGGAAGCACAGTAATTCTGTAACCGATAATAACCTCCTTCATATAGCTCTTCGGAGTTTAGAAAATTCTTTGAAAATAGTATTTCAAATGACCATTACACGAATGCAATGGAATCAGCCATGTCTGTAAAAAGAGGAGCCTCACCGTGGGCAGGACTCTGAACCCGTGAGCAGGTCTGGGCTCTCCACGGCCCCCATCTCCCATGGACCCCACCCCGCGGTTGGTGCCAGCTCCTTTTGCACAATTCTTGGCAAGTTCTCCATTTTCTCCTTGGTCTGGTTCCTCAGGATGCAAGTAAAAATGCAGGATTGGCTGTCTCCCTTGAGGTTGCCTCTTTTGCCATCTGTCTCAGGCTTGGGCCCACCCAGAAGCTCTGGCACACTCAGTTTTTTTGATCATTTTCCTTCTATTGATCCTCATGGAGATTTCGGTCCGGCGGGGACATTGGCTCTCTGGTTTCAGGAACTTTCTCTCCACTTTAGCAGTTATCAGCCCCATCCTCTAATGAGAAGAGAGTAGGCGATAAAACATCTACGAAGCCTGGAGTGCAATACAAATTATCTGCAGCTTTCGGATGTTTATTTTACTAATTATCTGCCAAAAATGTGATTTCCTTTGCTGCCTAGCAGAAGGTTTTTGACTCTCCTTTTGCAGACAGAATTGCTCGATGAAGTTGATAGATGTCGGCAGAACCAGGGAGACTGACCTGACCTTTTCCAAAACTCCATGGCTTTTGAGCAGCTGTGTCGGAAATGAAGTGACGGACCCAAGGGGAGTGGACTCAGTGCGATCACACACATTAAAAAAGAGAGTGAGATTTTATGACAGTGCTTAGTAGCTGTAGACATTTGGAAAGATATCAGAATTTACTCAGAATTACCTAGCACAAACAGGGTGATAATTAAAGAGTGTTTATAGGTTACAAGTGGATAGCAAGGAATGACCAGGTGAGTGAACAAATGCAGGGACAAACATTAGCTAAGCATTAACAGTGATGGGTGCTTTCATGTGTACAAATCTTCCCCATGGCTCTGTGAGGTAAAGACTGGAAGAAACTGAGGCTCTATATGGTTGAGATACAAGTGCCCAAGATGATCCAGCCAGAAACTGGAGACTTCTGAATACAAATTTCTCTCCCTTTGGGTTGTGTAAAAATGTACCTGGGATTTTGTTGTTATTCAGGTTTGGTGAGGCCAACAGATCAGGAGACAATTGCCATTGAAAAGATAAGAGTTTGTTACTCACAGTTCTCCAGAGGAAGGGGCACGGCACACCACACACGGCTACATGGGGAAGCACCAGGCTTGGTCAGGAGGCAGAGGAGTGAGTGTGCTTGTTGCAGGGAGGAATGGGTGAGGCAGGATAAGCAGCTGAGCAGGTGTAGGACTGGGTAGTTTGAGTAATTTCAGCAGACTCTGGGATACTGGGAGTCTCTAGCTGTCTGGTAACTGACCTTGGAGTGATTGAGAGCAAAGGGATAGCATCCTCAACATCAGGGCCCGGTAAAATGAAGCAGGTGGAGGTAGGGATTCAGGATTGGTTCGTTTGCATATGAAAGGCATGCCCACAGGCAAGTTGTCAGCTATCTCTAGAAATGGGCTAACCCGGAGAGGGGCAGTCCTTCCCCAGGTCTGCAAGACCCCAAGATAGCAAAGTATAAAATATAGAAAATTTAAAACATGATTAATACTACATGGGTAAAAGGTATAGTTTTTATATCTGAGATTAGAAATGCCTAATGACTTAAGTTCTGGAAGCTTAAGATGTGGTCTTCCAAAATACAGCTGAAAACTAATCTGAAATATTTGACAGTCATTTTTAAATATCTCAGAGTTCCTTGACTTCTGTGTTTTGGGTTCATCCCAAAGCAAAACCTTTATCCCTAGCTCTAGCCTTGCGGCCTCTCCATTTTTTTTTTTTTTTTTTTTTTTTTTTGCGGTACGCGGGCCTCTCACTGCTGTGGCCTCTCCCATTGCGGAGCACAGGCTCCGGACGCGCAGGCTCAGCGGCCATGGCTCCCAGGCCCAGCCGCTCCGCGGCATGTGGGATCCTCCCGGACCGGGACACGAACCCGTGTCCCCTGCATCGGCAGGCGGACTCTCAACCACTGCGCCACCAGGGAAGCCCACGGCCTCTCCATTTTTAAGGAAGTATCTTCCCTGGCTAGGAGGCAACCCCCTTGCATGTTCTGCAGCTGTCTGTTGGTGTGGTCACTCTAGAACCTGCATGTCAATTGAGTTCCCAATTTTTCTCTCAAACTTCAGAGACTATGATTATTTAAGAACATAACCTCTGTTACTTCTGCCTTTTCCATTTTTGGATGAGTTGAAGTCCACAGGCAGAAATCTGCTCTTTGGTGTCCATGCATACCTATTATTAAATAATTATCATGATAAAACTTATAAAAATATTTGATTTTTCTTGAGGATTTACTCTGTGTCTGGCATTGTGCTAATTATTTTATATTCATTTTGTGATTTTTATCCTTGCAACAACTCTATGAGATAAATATTGTTAGTCCAATTTTTGAAATGAGGAAACTTGAGCAGGGGAAAGTAACTAAATCGCTAGGACGAGTAAGGCTGTGCCTAATTCAGCCCCAGGTCTGTCTGATATCAGTGCTAATGCTTTTCACCATTAGCTGCCTTTCAGCCTTCAATGTACATTTCTCTGCTACAGTAAGGTACCACTTATTTGTATCCGCCAGTTTCATGGTCTCACTGACATTGATGATGCAACAAATCCCCAAACCAGGTGTGCACTCTTTATTGGAGGAACAGAAGTCAGGAACAGAACCTTAGGTCCTGAGAGAACAGGAAGTGGGAAAGCCTGGCCCAGGAGCAAGGGAGATCCAGTGATAGCTTTGGAGGAACTGGAATATCAAGCAGGGAGGATCTGAGGTCATTATGGAGCCACCAAACAGGGACTCAGTGAGAGGCAAGGCAGAACTTGGTAACAGAAGAACAAAGGAAAAGGCCAGCACTGGAACTGTCATACGGCCAGAACAGGGCCAGTTGCTGGGTCAGAAGGGTGCAGACCCTGAGAGCTCGATAGGGGAAGTGTCCTCTACTGGCTTTGTTAGAAATCATGAGTGTTCCTGGGTCCTGGGCGGGACTGAACCTCTAGGTGAGACCTAAGTATTCCAGCTTCAAGAGTGTAGGATAAGCAGAGGCCTTGGGTCAGAGAGACCTCAAGAATATGCATTGCAAACACTTGGTCACTAGTCTTATCAATCTACTGTTAGGTTACCAACACCAAGGCTCAGCCCTGTGTATTGAAGCAGAAGGGAAGCAGTTGTGTATGTACTCTGAAGGGTGAATGCTGCAAAATGACCCCATACACACATATTCTTAAATTAACTTGCTGCTTTGTCCGAATTTCTTCCCATGATAGGCATTCCTTTGGATTCAGACATTATTTTTCTGAAGGTTCTAGATAAAATATTACACTTAGTGGGGAGGAGTAAGAGGTTAACCCATTGGCACCCATTTCAATGATCCATGAGCTGTATGTAAGGATATCACAGTGGTGAGCCTACCTGGCAGAGACAGGGACCTGAGGACACAATTAAAGGACAGTGCAGGTAAATTTTAATGGGGAATGCCACGCTAAAATACAGCTAAGTAAGACCCAGGAGGGCTGCCGTGAGTGGAGATCTCAGTACTGGGGAGGTGGGGGAGGGGAGCAGGGGAAAGAATGAGCACCCACTGTGTACCTTTCATGTGCTAATACCGTTCCATGCCCTGTATCTTACTGAACACAAAGATTGCAAAGTGGGTATCCTAATTTTGCTAGCTATGTGGAAATCGACTATATCTTAACCCCTTCAGGGGGTTAAAATAAGTGTCCAAGGTCTCTCAGCTAGTTATTGGTGGAACTAGAATGAAAATCCAGATCTGACTCTAAGGCCCAAGTTCTTTTCCACTGTGTCAGCAGTGCAGGAAATGCCAAAGATAAACTTGTCTTTCCTAATTTCCCCCAGAGTCCACCCCAACGATAACCAGAATTGATGCACATCTGCGAGGTGGGTCCTTTAACATAAGCCATGTTCACAGGCTCTGACTCTTCAGTCCTGTGGACCAAGTTTATTTGATAGCGCTCCAGGGAAGCCAACACTCAGGGTCACTATTTTGGAATGCTCAATGCTTTCCTTCATTTTCAAATTGCTTCTCTGTTTAAAAGGCAACATGACAAGCTTTTTAAGTTTTAAAAATGCCCGCAGGGAGACGTGTACATGTCATTTTGAACTGTGATTGTTGAGAAATGTCTGTTTTTATTTTTAAATGTTCCTTCAACTCACGAAGACATTTAAGAAACAAAAATGAGGCTTTTAAAACATCCTACTTATCCCTGGAGTGATTTGTTCTTTGCAGAGCAAGAGCCAAATGGTAGTCAAAAAGGACTGCTTAGACTGGGTTCCCCAGCCCAATGGGTGGTCTCAGGATTTTGAGGGACTCCTTAGGGTCTTCCATTACCCTGAGTCCACTGACACCCTCAAATGAAGTATGTTGGCCTCAGTACTAGCCCAGGTAGTCCACATCTATAGCCATTTATTGAGAGCTTACAAGATAGTACACTCTGTCTCCACTGTTCCACACACCAACATATAGGAATTAGGAAGTAGACCTGATTAATTATGTCTAGACTTTGAGATAATATTCTATTCATTTTCCATCTGTATTATATGGAAGTCACTGGAAGAAATGTGGCCCAGGACAAGCCTTGGTGACAAATGAATCTAGGAGACGGTGTGAGACACAAACCAGGGTTGTAGAGTAGAAGATGACCAAACACTGTGTGAGGGTTGAATAAGAAAACTCTTCGGGGCTTCCCTGGTGGCGCAGTGGTTGAGAGTCCGCCTGCCGATGCAGGGGACACGGGTTCGTGCCCCGGTCCGGGAAGATCCCACATGCCGCGGAGCCGCTGGGCCCGTGAGCCATGGCCGCTGAGCCTGCGCGTCCGGAGCCTGTGCTCCGTAACGGGAGAGGCCACAGCAGTGAGATGCCCGCGTACCGCAAAAAAAAAAAAAAAAAAAAGAATACTCTTCGTCATCTGAACACTAAGTCAGGAAGAATTCCAAATGAAGATTTTAAGCCGGTTGCTAACAAATACCTGGTAAACCCAGTGGGATGGCTGTTTTTGTTTTGTTTCATAGCGTAAGTGAAATACTTTCAGCCACGTTTGAGCCTGAAAGATTGGAGGGATAGCATTTTCTTTGTTTACCATTAGGGCAAATAAAAACTCCTGTTTTCTTCCCAGTGTAACTCAGAGAAAATGAAACGTCAACCCTGAAATATTTTTTAAAACATACATTCTTTGATCATAAGATTAAAGGATACAAGAAAAGTTGACTACTTCAAAAAATTACATATAGGTTAAAATGCAAGAATTCATTTTTATAAACTCAGATTCATCAAGGGTGCCAAACTCAAGCTGTCTGCCACTTTCATTTGTGTCTCATGGGGTGGCCTTGAACAGAGCAATGCCTCTGTTTTTCTTTCTACAAATACTTGTATAACAGCTAGCCTTCAGGTTGAGGGACTTGACTGTTTCACTGAATATAGGCATACCTCAGAGATATTGTGTGTTTGATTTCAGACCAGTGTAATAAAGCAAATATCGCAATAAAGCAAGACACAGATTTCTTTGTTTCCCAGTGCAAAAAAAGTTATGTATACACTATGTTTACACTATACTGTATTCTGTTTAGGATTCTCAATAGCCTTATGTTAAAAACAAACAAAAACAATGTACGTACCTGAATTTAAGAGATTTTTTTTTATTGCTAAAAAATGCTAACCATATGATCTGAGCCTTCATTGAGTTGTAATCTTTTTGCTGGTAGTGGGTCTTGCCCCAGGGTTGATGGCTGCTGGCTGATCAGGGTGGTAGGTGATGAAAGCTGGGGTGGCTGTGACCATTTCTTAAAATAGGCAACAGTGACGTTTGCCTCAGAGATCGACTCTTCCTTTCATGGAAGATTTCTCTGTAGCGTGCAATGCTCTTTGATACCATTTTACCCACAGCAGAACTTCTTTCATTATTGGAGTCAGTCCTCGCAAACCCTGCCTCTGCTTTGTCAGCTAAGTTGGTGTAATATTCTAAATCCTTTGTTGTCCTTTCAACAATCTTCACAGCATCTTCACCAGGAGTAGAGTCCATCTCAAGAAAAACCACTTTCTTTGCTCACTCTTGAGAAGCAACTCCTCATCCATTAACGCCTTATAATGAGACACAGCAGTGCAGTCATATCTTCAAGCTCCATTTCTAATTCTAGTTCTCTTGCTATTTCCACCTCTGCAGTGACTTCCTCCACTGAATTTTTTTTTAAATATTTTGATTTTATTTGAGTATAGTTGATTTACAATGTTGTGTTAGTGTCAGGTGTACAGCAAAGTGATTCAGTTATACATATACATATATTCATTCTTTTCTAGATTCTTTTCTCATATAGGTTATCACAGAATATTGAGTAGAGTTCCCTGTGCTATACAGTAGGTCCTTGTTCGTTATCTATCTTACATATAGTGGTGTGTGTATGTTTATCCCAAGCTCCTGATTTATGATTCCCCCCTCCCCACATTTCCCCTTTGGTAACCATAAGTTTGTTTTCAATATCTGTAAGTCTTGAACCCCTCAAAGTCATCCATGAGGGTTGGAATCCACTTCTTCCAAACTCCTATTAATCTTGATATCTTGATCTCTTCTCATGTATCACGAGTGTTCTCAATGGCATCTAGAATGGGAAATCCTTTCCAGAAAGTTTCAATTGACTTTGCCCAGATCCATCAGAGGAATCACTATGTATGGCAGCTACAGCCTTACTAAATGTATTTCTTAAATAATGAGACTTAAAAGTCAAAATTACTCCTTGATCCTTGGGCTGCAAAATGGATGTTGTGTTAGCAGACATGAAAATATTACTCTCATTGTATATCTCCATCAGAGCTCTTGGGTGACCAGGTACTTTGTCAATGAGCAGTCATATATATATATATATTTTTGGTACACGGGCCTCTCACTGCTGTGGCCTCTCCTGTTGCGGAGAACAGGCTCTGGACGCGCAGGCTCAGCGGCCATGGCTCACGGGCCCAGCCGCTCCGCAGCATGTGGGATCTTCCCCGACTGGGTCACGAACCCGTGTCCCCTGCGTCGGCAGGTGGACTCTCAACCACTGCGCCACCAGGGAAGCCCAGGCAGTCATATTTTGAAAGGAATCTTTTTTCTGAGCACTAGGCCTCAACAGTGGCATTAAAATATTCAGTAAACCATGTTGTCAACAGAGGTGCTGTCATCCAGGCTTTGTTTTTCCATTTATAGAGCACAGGCAGAGTAGATTGAGCATAATTCTTAAGGGCCCTAGAATTTTCAGAATGGTAAATGAGTGTTGGATCCAACTTCAAGTCACCAGCGTCATTAGCCCCTAACAAGAGTCGGCCTGTTTTTTGAAGCATTGAAGCCAGACATTGACTTCTCCTCCCTAGCTACGAAAGCTCTAGATGACATCTTTTTCCAATAGAAGGCTGTTTCATCTACATTGAAAATCTGTTGTTCAGTGTAGGCATCTTTAAGAATTACCTTAGCTAGAGCTTTTGGATAACTTGCTGCAGCTTCTACAACAGCACTTGCTGCTTCACCTTGCAAGGTGAAGTACCTTATGTTATGAAGAGGCTTCTTTCCTTCAACCTCATGAACCAACCTCTGCTAGCCTCAAATTTCTCTTCTGCAGCTTCCTCAACTCTCTCAGCCTTCATAGAATCAAAGAGAGTTAGGGCCTTGCTCTGGATTAGGCTTTGGCTTAAGGGAATATTGTGGCTGGTTTGATCTTCTATCCAGACAGCTAAAACTTTCTCTGTATCAGCAATAAGGCTGTTTCACTTTCCTATTTTTTATGTGTTCACTGGAGTAGCACTTTTAATGCCCTTCAAGATTTTTTCCTTTGCATTCACAGCTTGGCTAACTGTCTGGTGGAAGAGACCTAGTTTTTGGCCTGTCTCAGCTTTTGACATGCCTTCCTCACTAAGCTTAATCATTTCTACCTTTCGATTTAAATGAGAGACATGTGACTCTCCTTTCACTTGAATACATAGAGGCTATTGTAAAGTTATTAATTGGCCTAATTTCAAGATCTTTGTGTCTCAGGGATTAGGCAGGCCTGAAGAGATGGTGAGAGATGAGGAAACAGCCAGTCAGCGTAGCAGTCAGAACCCCCACAACATTTATTAAATTTTCCAGCCTATGTGGATGTGGTTTGTGGTGCCCCCAAACAATTATAACATCAAAGATCACTGATCACAGATGACCATAACAAATATAATAATAATGAAAAGCTTAAAGTATTACCAAAATGTGACTCACAGACATAAAGTGAGCAAATACTGTTGGAAAAATGGCACCAATAGACTTGCTCAACACAGGGTTGCCACAAACCTTCAATTTTTGTTAAAAAAACAACAAAAAAACCACACACACAGTATCTGTGAAGCGCAGTAAAACAAGGTATACCTGTACTGTTACCAGACGAATCTCAAATAAAAAATGTCTATAGAACCAGAAAAATTAGAAAAAAATAGCAAAGACCCAAGTTGGTCTGGGTATTTTTTTGCCCTATCCCATGCTCCTCCTCCATTTAACTATTTAACTTCTCCTCCTCTGTTTGCCTCTTGCAGACTCAAGGATAGTGTCACAGGCAGGTGGGAATAGATTAGCTTAGTATCAACAGAGGGGAGGAAGGAGAACGAGGGGGTCCTAAGCAAATGGACCCAGCTACAAAATGTCTTGGATTTTCACGTAAGCTGATAAAGAACATTCCTGCGGGACAGCTAGAGGGCCAACACAAAAAGCAGTGAGTGCAGCTCTGAGGACCAGGGTGACAAAGAAGCACCACCTCTACCGCCTACCCTGTTCAGTTGGTATAGCTGCTAGCTTGAGAAGGATTCTGAGGTTGCCACACGCTTCGTGTGAAAGTGTGCTGTGATTGATTAGTGATATCTGACATGGGCGTGGCTGGGAGAAATGTAACAGAATAACTCCCTTTATTAAAAATGTATTCTCAAAACAATGCTATGAGATAGATATTATTAATATCATTTTTCAGGACATGAAACTGAGACTTAAAATACTTAAGGAGATTTTCCAAGGAAACAACTGTAGAGTGCCAGAGCTGGGGTTTGAGCCTGACTCTGTCTCTCTCCAAAGCTCACGCATCTTCTACAAATACACATTGCCCATCTCCTCTGGTGATAGAAGCTTTGTGAACTAGGGGAAGATACTACTCTAGGCCCCGGAGTCTGCTTCCCCCAAATGGAGGTGACTGTCTCAGCAATGCCTACTTCATAGGGTCATAATAAGAAGGATTTTGTTGCATAACTATATGATAAAGTTCACAAAATCTTACAACTGCAGATGGTACTTATATGGTACCAGCATATAATGTCAGACATGAGCATCTTCCTACTTCTTGTCTCCTGTTAATACTGCTGTCTGCTGATGACTCATTTTAGGACACTAAGGCCAAGTTCCTATAGACTTACTTACTTACTTACTTACTTACTTACTTACTTACTTACTTACTTACTTACTTATTTATTTATTTATTTATTTATTTATTTATTTATTTATTTAACTTTTTTGCGGTACGCGGGCCTCTCACTGTTGTGGCCTCTCCCGTTGCGGAGCACAGGCTCCGGACGCGCAGGCTCAGTGGCCGTGGCTCACGGGCCCAGCTGCTCCACGGCATGTGGGATCTTCCCGGACCGGGGCACGAACCCGCGTCCCCTGCATCGGCAGGCGGAC